>JAZHYW010005300.1:0-76971 GCA_037355805.1 Ixodes ricinus | reverse complement strand
CAGCGGTGTTACAGGCAGCCTTGCCGCTTGGGAAATCGTCGTTCATTCTTTTTATACGCCGGAAGTCCCTCTGGGACGTCAAAGACTGGAGTACTACCCGGTGGCGTTTGCCATAAAGCAGGGTCCATAGTGCAGTCGGCAACCGTTGTGGGTGGTACTACAGCTTCGCTGTCCAACCACCTTGACATCGCTGATTGGAGCTTTAAGTTTATTTATTACTATGAAGCTGTTGAACTGGTTACAGAGACGTAGCTGGTGTTATTTTCGCTTTGTCCGCATTAGTAAAAGGTTTCCTTTAAATATTTATGTTTAATAAAGACACATTCTCTTCCAACTCTACTAGGGTGAGTGTATTTTTTTCTCCAAACAAGCTGCCGCATTTTCGTATGCGGAGGTCTCTTATTGCTGCCAGCCGTTAATAAACTTGCTGGGCATTTACAAAAACTGCGCCCGTCGCCAGTGCAAGAACCGTATGCACGTCCGCTTTTTCGGCAAAAGTCGACGCACATCGCCCAATCTTGAGGACAACCGCGAACCGATAGGCCTGAAATGAAAAAAGTGAGTATAAAAACCCAAGCTTGGCCAATCAGCCTGCCAACTTCTGAAACACGAGAATCGCTCAGACCAGAAGTTCCAAATGCCGTACCGAATGGAACCTTATGCATTATCTTATTTTTTTCGTACGCTGTGGTTGGCTAGGGACAGAAGAAGAGTCGTATTGGGGAATTGCAGTAGACCGTTTCCGCAGCCCGCTAAGCACCCGGATTGCGCTACGTAATCCGCCACAAGACCTTGAACTATGCAGATAAGGCTGGCGGAGCGTAGGCGTAGCTGCGACGTTTTCTTCATGGATACCGTAGCGGAGGAGAAAAACGGTCTGCTACAATTCCCTATTGTCACGAATGACGAGGTGACGAACAAGGAATAACTGAAGAAACTGAACCGTTTAATGGGGCGAACTTGTGCCCCCCCCCCCCCCCCAAAAGAAGAAAACAGAAAATTACAACAGAGCGTCGCGGGCGTCGAAGTCGGCGTAACAGCACGATCGAACGCTGGGGCGAGACCGACTCCGGCTCGCCAAGCGGAGAGCCGTTTTTGTGCACACGTGGGCTTCTGGAACAAGCGGCGTAGAAGATTCGGCGCTTAGAACCTTCTGACCTAGAACATGCAAAAGAGTTCTCGAATTTACCAGAACACTAAAATGCACAAATAAATAAAAGACGCGCTGCTCCCAAGAGCCGCACCCTGACTCTTTGCGTGGGAAGCAAGCACGATAGCCGCGAGGAAACGGCCGCGCTGCCTACGTGACCAGCTACGCGCGCGGCAATATTGATAAGACAAATATGTTCCTTCGATAGATTTTCTTAGAGGGACTCACCTACTGGCGGTAGAGCTGCAAAAACAAACGGAACAAGAATTATGTAATAGTTGTGTTTCTGCTTAATTTTAGTCTAGGAACGACGCTTGTTACACTAATGCGTGCAGTGGAGGTGGAAATAAAAATAGTATACTGATAAAATGAAAAGCTCACTGAAAGAGACTTTCCTAGGGGGACTCACTTCCTGGCATTACAGCTAAAAAAAAGCAAGAATTTAGTAATTCGCACGCTTCTGTTTCAATTCAGTTCAAGCAGGGCGCTCGCAACAGACGTACAACCATTTGATGGTTAAATGCTGCAATATTCTTATTAGAACATGCTTCTCGAAAAATATGCTTTCTTAGAGGGACTCGCCCACTGGCGTTACATTTGAAAAAATATAGATATAGAGAAATCTGTAAATGACGACTTTTCGTTTGATCTCGGTTTAAAAAGGACGCTATTACCGGCATTTAATGGAGGAATAAAAATAATTTAATAATTGGATCCTGTTCCTTGAAAGATTTACTTTCTCAGCGCGACTCACCCCCTGGCGTTGCACCTGCAAAAATAAAAGAGATCAAGAAATTTATTATGGATGCGTTTCTGTTTGATTTCAGTTTAAGAACGACGCCCGTAACACTAGTATGAACATGATGTATAAAAGAAAAAGTATGATGATTAGAACCTTTAACCCGAAAAAGAGTATTTCTTAAAGGGACTAAGCTCTTCGCGTTATAACTGTAAAAATAAAATGATATCAAGAATTTTGCAATTGACCCGTTTCCGTTTGATTTTGGTTTAAGAACGTCGCTTGCTACACTATTACCAACATTTGATGTAGAAATCAAAAGAATATACTAATTAGATCCTGTTCCTAAAAAGAGAGCAAGAGATTAGTAGAGAGACTCACCTCCTGGCGTTACAGCTGCAAAAATAAAAATAGCAAGGATGATGTAATGGAGCGTTTTTGTTTGATTTCAGTCTAAGACCGACGCTTGTAACATTAGCAAAACATTCGATGCACGAATAAAACAATATGCTGATTAGAAATTTCGTTTCTCGAAAGAGGTACTTTCTTGGAGGAGTCCCTCCAAGAAAGTACCTCTTTCGAGAAACGAAATTTCCTAGCGTAGCAGCTGCCAAAATGAAGAGAGGAAGATTATTGTATTTGGCGCCTTTTTATTTAATTTCAGTGTCAGAACGACGCCTGTAACACTAGTACATGGAGTTGAGGGGAAAATAAAACAATACGCCGATTAGATATTCTTTTTCAAAATATATAGTTCTTGACGGAGACTCACCTCCTGGCGTTACAGCTGCAAAAATAAAGGGAGCCAGGATTATTTTATTCTGAAGGTTTCCAGCTGAACGTAGAGGGAAAAAATCAAGGAGTGGAGAAAAAGAGGCACACACTGCTGGACTATCAACCATTTACTGAAATTCTTCTTTTTCTTTTTCATCTACCTTCAGGAATTATACTATTTACTGAAATTCTTCTTTTTTTCCTTTTCATCTACGCTCATGAATTATACTATTGAGATCCCAGGGGTAACTTCTTCTTCTTCGGTATGATATTTGGTGGCTATAGCGTTCACATGTTCCTGACTTGGTTTCTCACTTGGGGCGCTCCCAGAAGATACAATTTTGCTTTCGGAAATAGCGTAATGGAGGCGGCACTCACGCAGTCATCCCCGTGCGCCTCAATAGCCAGAGATTCCAGGATTTCCCTTGCACGCTGGTTTTTGTGTTTTCCGACGATGGTAATGTTTTCGAAATCAGGAGCACATTGGCATACTCGACAATGCGCCGGAAGATGGCCAGCTGACATTAGTGCGCCAACGGAAGCTGCATGCTCCCTGGTGCGGTCGTTAATACACCGCCCAGTTTGTCCAATGTAGCATTTGCCACATGACAGCGGAATACTGTACACCACTCCTTTCTCGCACGGGGCGTACGGTGTTCGGTGCGCGATGCCACAGGTGGACCTCTGATTTTGGTCATTCGTACAATTCACCTTACGGCACATGGCATATGCCTTGTTGGGGGCTGAGCATACGACCTGTACGCCTTGTCGGCCGGCGATCTTTTTTAGGCGATGCGTAATCCCGTGGATGTATGGCATCACCACAAGAGGTTTCGGGGGCTTCTATTTCGTTGGTTGTGCATTGTTTTCCTGTTTTTGCCGCACTTGCTTGCAGAGGCTCTCGCATACCGGTATTAGGAGTGTGCTTGCGTAACCAGAGTCCTGAAGCCTACAGAGCTGTTTTTGAAAACTGCGGCCGACTCAATGGGGTCAAGATTTTTGTGATGCCGAGACGAGAGCTTTGGTGGTCAACCCTCGTTTTACAGTTTTTGAGTGTTCCGAGTTGCTTGAAAGGAATCCTTTACATGAGCGGGCTTCATACACCCAGCACACGTGGGTATTTCTGAACCGAAGAAGAAGTTACCCCTGGGAACTCAGTAGTATAATTCATGAGCGTAGATGAAAAGGAAAAAAAAGAAGAATTTCAGTAAATAGTATAATTCATGAAGGTAGATGAAAAAGAAGAAGAGAAATTTCAATAAATGGTTGATAGTCCAGCAGTGTGTGTCTCTTTTTTCTCCACACCGTGATTTTTTTCCCTCAGCGTTCAGCTGGAAACCTTCAGAATCTTGTCGTACCAACCAGCTCAGCTCCAGGCAGTCACAAATTATTTTATTCGCGCATTCCTTTTTGATTTCAGTCTAAGAACGACGCCTTTAACATGAGTACCGACATTTTGGTGCATATGTAAAACAAAGTGCTAATTAGATCTTGTATCCCGAAAGAAAAAAAAAGTGAAAGCCGCTTACAACTCCCTGTCACACCAAATTAGAGCACAGCTCTTGACGAGGAGGAGGGAAGAGTACTGGCGGGGTGGGTCAAAGTGACCTCGCGGGGGGGGGGGTCACGTGACCTGTGACCTCGGGGGGGGGGTCACGTGACCTGAAGTCACGTGACGATGACGATGCCGATGACGTCATCAGTGACTTCACTGATGACGTCATAAGTGACTTCACTGATGACGTCATCAGTGATGATGACGATGACGATGCGGATGACGATGACGTCGTCAGTGACGTCACTGAAGACATCATCTGTGATGATGCCGATGCGGATGCCGATGACGTCATCAGTGATGATGACGATGCAGATGCCGATGACGTCATCAGTGACATCACTGATGACGTCATCAGTGACGATGCCGATGCCGATGACGTCATCAGTGACGTCACGCGTCCCATAATCTAATAAAATGCTTAGATGGGCCAGTTGGTACATCATGGGAAATAAGCGCCAAAGGAACACGGACAAAGAGTAGAATAACAACGACACAGGGCGCACTCTCAACTGAATTTATTAGGAAAAAACACACACTTATATACCAACGGGAGCACACTATCACACACCACACGTCACGTTAGTCCCCGCCCAGACCACGTTTCAAATATTCAAACTCATCCGTAGACAGAGCCAGAGAAGTATCGCTAATGCATTTGTCACCCCTACTCCTAATCTCAAATGCCTCGTGAAGCTCGCGTGACACTTTGTTTTTGTATTTCGCCAAAATTTTAGTGCTGTCGAATGATGGGGCGCAAGAGCATCTGTTGCAATGTACAGCCAAATGCCCTGACGGTGTGGTTCTAGTTGAAGCGGCGTGCTCGCGGACCCGATCATTGATACATCTTCCAGTTTGGCCTGCATAGCTTAAACCACATGTCATTGGGATTTCGTAAACGACGGCGGTTGTGCAATCAGTGTATTTATTCCTGTGCTTGGTGTTGCACGGGTCTGTCATCGGTTGGGGGTCATTGATTCTCCTGCATAATCGCGACATTTTGTTAGGCGCTGAAAATACGACCGGAACATCATAGCGCCCAGCCACCTTCTTAAGATTATGTGAGACACCGTGCATATATGGTATCACCACCGGCCTTATGTTACTCTTTTCGCGCGATGGTTCTAGCCACTTCGACCAATGAGCTGGCTGGGAAACCCCTTTTTGCAGAAAATCTACTTGTCTAACAAAACTATCCTGGGCGCTATGCAGGCAAGACTTTCTGAGAGAAGCCTCCATACACGAGCTCGCGATGCCTCTCTTCACGAGCTTGGAGTGGCAGGAATGAAAGGGAAGGATCCCCTTCTTAGATCTAGGGGAGTACTCCCAGCAAATATGCTCACCTAGAAAACTGAGCTTGAGGTCAAGAAATTGCATAATCCCGTCTTTAGGTGTCTCGTGAGTAAATGACAATCCGTGGCAGCAAGAATTGAATACCTTTAGCGTCTCTGTAACTTCACAGCTAGAGAGATCGGGATCGCGTCCGAGGATGAGAAAATCATCTAGATACCTAAATACCTTGTATTTGCCATCACTCATCTCCGAGCTATCCGCTATCGCCTTTCCGCACTTACTTAAAAAGATATTGCACAAAACTGGCGCGACACTGCCACCGATGCAAATTCCTTTCTTTTGTAAATAAACACCCCCCTCAAACGTCACGAACGTGTTGTTTAAATAAAAAGACAGGAGCTCAAGGAAACCCTCAACATTAATGCCACAGGAGCTCTGAAAAGCCGCTACCCCACTCAGGTCGATGCAATCTCTTACCGCAAGGTAGAGGGGCTCATGGGGGATGGAATAAAACAAATCCTGGACATCTACCGAAAAACCGCTGCGCATGCCATGGTGAGCGTTGCTCAAAAATTCAATGACGCACTCCGAGTTTTTTGTGGCAAACAGGTCATCCAGTTTTAACCCGGACAAATGCTTGCGCAAATACTCCCCTATCTGCGACTGCCACGTGCCTCTCTCTGTCACTATCGCCCTGAAAGAAGCACTCAGGTTTATGAGTCTTAGCGGTGAAAAATATGTCCAAAATCAATTTCCTGCTGGCTTTCACACTTTTCAGGACCGTGGGCAGCTCCAAGGAGCGGCACAAGTCCAGCGCGCGGTCCTTCACCTTCGTTAGGGCACCAGGGTTCACCAGCATGAAGTTCTTGTCGATGGCCTGTCTCGTCCTGGCACTATACAGGGCGAGGGGGCGACCACAAAGCCTCCTCCTTGTCAGCTGCAAGCAGCTTCAATTCGTGACTCAAGAAGTGGTCGATGATATGGCCGAACTTGAAGCCTCTTGGGGAAATTCCGGAAGTGCGCTGTAGTACATCTACGCCGTCCGCTACGCACCGATCTTTCTCTTCGGGTTTGGCCTTTTCACCTATCCATCTTGCCAGTGATAGTCAAATGCATTAGCGATACTTCTCTGGCTCTGTCTACGCATTAGTTTGAATATTTGAAACGTGGTCTGGGCGGGGACTAACGTGACGTGTGGTGTGTGATAGTGTGCTCCCGTTGGTATATAAGTGTGTGTTTTTCCTAATAAATTCAGTTGAGAGGGCGCCCTGTGTCGTTGTTATTCTACTCTTTGTCCGTGTTCTTCTGGCGCTTATTTTCCATAATGCACCGCGCGGTTACGCCGACGGCGACGGCGAAGCCGACGCCGCTCAAGCCGGAAACAGGCGCCTAAGAGCTGCGCTTTAAAAATTCTTAAAGGGACTTTACCTGCTGGCGGTAGAGATGCAAAAATGAAACGAGCAAGCAGTATGTAATTGGCGCGTTTCTGTTTGATTTCTGTCTATAAACGACCGTTGTCTCATTAATACAGAAATATCCTGATTAAATCCTGTTTCTCAAAAAAATATAGTTTGTTAGAGTGACTCACCCGACGTTATAGCTGCAAAAATTAAGAGAGCAATGATTATGCAGTTGGCGCCTTTCTGTCTGATATCAGGCTATGAACGACGCGTGTAACTTTAGTACATATATTTGATGAATATATAAAACAATATGCTGATTCTATCCTGTTTTTCGGAAGAGATTTTTTCTTAGAGGGACTCACCCGGTGGCGTTACCGTTGCTAAAATAAAGAGAGCAAGGATTATGTAAGTGGCGGGCTTCTGTTTAATTTCAGTTTATGAACGGCACCTGTAACACTAGAACAAACATTTGAGGGGGAAATAAAAAGTGCAAATATGATCAGATTACTATGCTAGGAATTAGGAACTTTCTTCAGTGAACCCGACTACTGGCGTTATATGTGTAAAAATAAAGGGATTGCGTAACTGGTGTGCTTCAGTTTGATTTCAGTTTTAGAACAACGTTTCTAACATTAGTACAGACATGTGAGGTGTAAATGAAAAACAAATAATGATAAAATCAATATGCTCCTCTAAAGAGAAACTTTTCATGGGGTACTCAAATTTTGGCGGTACAGCTGCAAAAATAAATACAGCAAGGATTATCTAGTTTGCGCGTTTTGGTTTGATCTCTGATTAAGGCCGACGATTGTGACACAATAGCACAGGTATTTGAGTCAGAAATTAAAGAGTACACTGATAAGGCAAATATGTTCCTCAAGAGCTATACCATCTTAAAAAAAGCTCACCTCCTGCCGTTGCAGCTGCAAAAATAACGAGATCGATAATTATGTAATTGACGCATTTCTGTTTGATATCAAATTAGGAACGACGCTTGTAACTCCATAGTAGAGACATTTGAAAATAGAAATAAGGAGTATAGGTTGATGAGATTAATAAGTTAGCCAAAAGATACTTTTTTAGAGGGACTTACCTTCTGGCGGTACAGAAGCTAAGAAAAACACACAAAAAAAACAAGAAACTTGTCAGCGGCGCTTTTCAGTTTGATCTTGGTTTAAGAACGACGCTTGTAACACTCAACAGAAATTTGAAGAAGGAATAAAAGGAAATAGTGATAAGATGAATATCTTCCTCGAAAGAAGGACTTTCTTAGAGGAACCTACGTCCTGTCGTTACAGATTCAAAAATGAAAATATCAAGGATTATGTAATTGGCAAGTTTCATCTTGATCTTGGTTTAAGAATGACGCTCGGAACACCACTAGAGACATTTGAGGAAGAAATAATAAAAAAATATTTATAAGATCTTGTTCCTCAAAACAGAGACAGGAACTCACCTTCCGTCGTTACAGCTGCGAGAAAAAAAATGCGAGAATCATGTAATTTTTTCTTTTCGATTTGACCTCGTTTTAAAGGAGCTGTGCAAGCGATTTTAACGTTGAAAGAATTGGCATCTTCTACTTTCGACATTGTTCACCTTGTCACAAATGACAGAAAACACACCTCCTTTCATCGAAATGTTGCGATTCCGCCGCGTAATAGCCAGGCAAAAATTAGAATATTCCCTGACCTGCAGCCGCGAGCGGCGGCCATGAGAAACACGCGGCATGACGTCAATGGGGAGTATTGTAGAAAGATAGCAAGTTGTGGGAATACCTGCTCGACAAAAGCTAACGTTCCTATAAATCTTGTCGTTCCAACATAAATATAAATGCGTCAAAGCCCTCGTATCAACGACAAAACTTCTATTGTACGGAGTTTTAGTGGCGCCATCTATCCTAGGTCCACAATACCGTCAGCTCTATCTGCTACCGCGAACAGCCGCCAGAAGCCGGAGGGGGATGGAGACAGGGCCGGACGGGTACGGCCGGACCCGGATGAGACTTTCCTCCTTTCACCATATTGTTCCCGCTGCGCCCGCCAGCACGTGGTCACGCGGTCACGAGCGGATGAGTTCTCGCAGCTCACTGATGGCTCTAGAGAGAGAACCTTACCAGAACCCCGCGCCTACCCCATCGACGTCACTGCGCACGTGACCCGGAAGACGATGTACGAGTTGACAAGGTGGCAAAAACATGGATCTTTTTTATTTAAAAAAAAAAAACTTGGGTATCCAGGCAAAATCTGTTTTGTGTAGTTCAATTCAGAAGTGTCATGCATCAACTTCCACAATTATTTAAGCAAAGCCCAGAAATTGTTGCACAGCTCATTTAAGAACGACGCTTGCAACACTGGTACATACATTTGAAGTAAAAATATACGTAATATACTGATAAGATAAAAATGTTCCTTAAAAAAGGAACTTTATTAGAGGGTCTCACCTTCTGACGGGGCAGCTGCAAGAGTTAAAAGAGCAGAAATTATGTAATTGTCATGTTTATGTTTGATCTTGCTTTAAGTATTACTCTTTTAAGGCCAACAGCAAATTGTCAAAGAAAATGTTTCAGGTTCGGTTTTGGTTCACGGTTTTGGGTTCAGTTGCGGCTTATCTTCGGAGAGCTAATTGAATGGTTGAAATCAGCTCAGACCACTAAAATGAAGCACTATTTTCACAATCTTTTCATTTTCACAAGTCGCAATGCCGCCATAAAATGACTAGCTCTATTATATTGATGTTATTGTTTTTAACCCACTTCAATCGTAATGTAAAGAATCACAAAAATAAAAATTGTCTTTAGACGTTCTAGTATAATATAATAATGGCCCGAAAAGAGATAAATGTAGTAAAGTAGCGAAGCAGGCAAGTTGGTCCATGACACGAAATTTAAAGCGTTAACAAGAGACACTGACAATTATGAAGGCGAACAGGACGAGCGAGTACTCTCAACTGAACATTTATTTAAAACAGCTAAAGCAAACAACCACCGATAAATAAAAACCCACTGAATTATCCAATGACGTCACCCATCCCCACTTGTCGATGAAGTCAACGTCATTTTGACGGAGAAAAATTGACGGATGGCTGACGCAGCCTTCAGAACCCACTTTTCTAGCACTTCCCTTGCTACATTTTCACGTGCCTTCCCCACAACTGTGGTGTCTTGAAAGTTGGGCTGGCACAAACAATCTCTGCATTGAAGAGGTTGGTGTCCTGTTTTTTATCGCAATGACAGGTCATGCTCGAACAACCCCTCATTTGCGCACCGTCCTGTCTGGCCGATGTACACCCTACCGCATAACAGCGGTATTCTGTACATCACACCCACGTTACATTCGACAAATCTTTTGGCATGATTGACGGTGCATAAGCGCGCGCCGTTCCTTTTTTCTTTGATCCGCGGGCATAATTGGTCCAACTTGCGTGGTGCGGAAAACACAAGCAGTACATAAAGATTTTTTTTGCCACCTTGTTTAAGTTTTGTAAAATTTTGTGCAGCTGAAAAATGAACCGAGGCCTTGTTCATCTTTTTCTTTCATACTCTGACACGTGTTCTTGCTCTTTTTCACCTGTGTCTCAGCAACTCCAAGCAAAAGAAAGTTAGATAACCCTCAAACTCAAACTCTTTATTTCTCTTCGTTTGGAGAGGGGAGACAGAGAAAAAAGCAACTCAGTTGTTGATTTTTTCTCTGTTTCCCCTTTCCAGCACCTCTAAGTCGATAAAGCTGCAGGCTGATGTAATTTTTTAAGCTCCGTTTGGTGAGAACACGAACTAATACCCCTTTTCACTAATTTTGAGTGCGCCGAAACGTAAGGGAGGATTCCCTTTTTGGAGCGCAGGTTGTGAAACCAACATACGTGGTTTCCCGCGAACTGCTGTCTAAAGTCTAAACACTGTACAAACTGCCCATTCGAAAGCTTGTGAGTGAACTTTACGCCCTTCAAGAGGTCATCAGACGTTTTCAAGACACTCTCAAAAACCTGGCAAGTTGCAAAGTTACAAGAGTGTTGCAATGGTGCCAAATCGTGATCCACATACCTAACAACCTTACATACTTGTTTTCCTTTCAAGCCGACCTGGGCATTTCGATCAAACTTAGCTAAGAAAATGTCACGGAGGACAGGTGCGGCGGAATATCCGATAAAAATACCCTTCTTTTGCACGTTGTAACCGCCTTCTAAAGGAATAAAAGTGGACTGCAGGTAAAACTTCAAAAGTTGCATAAAACCATCAACCGCCACATCACAAGCGTTCTGGAAGCCGACAACACAATTTTCCTCAGTGCTCTTACATACAGCAACAAATAGGTCCTGTGGGACACCGAGTAAAAAAGATCCTCTACGTCAGGGGTCGGCAACCTTTCGCTGCGGAGGGCCGAGTCGTCACGAAGTCGACATGGAGGGGGCCGGACGGTAAGTCGCGTAAAGAAGGTGGGAGACAAGACGAAAAACTGGCAAAAAGAAAGTGAAGACGTTCTCTGCCCCAGTACCGTAATGCCGGACAATACGAATTGGGAGCGTTCATTGTATCTGCTGGTGATACCCAGGAAACAAACTAAGAAATAGCTGCTGTGTTATTGTTTTCACCGAGCTTGGTGATCTTCTATAAGAGTTTTTTGACATATCTTGTTCTGTCAATGTTGCATTATTGCTTTTGTAGTGTTTGCTGTTATGACTATGTCAGTTATTATTGTCAATCAGATATTATTTGTATCATGCTCTGTTGTCGACAGTGCTGATAGACTATATTGTAGTTCGTCTAAAAAGCGGCACCAAGGCCTCGTCAGACCTCCGGTCGTTTTGCCATGGTGCTGCAGACAAAATGTATTGTCTAAAGTTGAAATAAAAAATAAAAAAACCCATGCGAGTTCCTAACTGTCATGGGGTTCTCGGATCTCTGTGGAGAAGCTGCAGGGGGGGGGGGGGGGGTAGGGTTCATGTCTGGGGTCGTGCAGGGGGCCTCATAAAACTGCTTCGCGGGCCGTATGCTGCCCGCGCGCCATTGGTTACCAAACCCTGCTCTATACGTCAACTGAGAACGCTACAAAGTCTCCCGTAATGTTCGTTTTAAGAAACCCCACTATGGCCTGTGAGTTTTTCTTACCAGAAGAAGAACGTTCAGCTTCAGCGTGCTCAGGTGTTTTTGCATGTAAAGCCTGATTTGTTTTTGCCATGATCTCTGATTTGTGACAATAGCAGAGAGCAGGGTTTTGCCGAGAACACATCGAGGTACCCTGTCTTGCACTGTCTGACGCTTTTTTCTAACGTATACAACTCGAGACCATTGCACAACTTAAGAGAAGCACTCATAACAGTTTTTGGAATTGAGGGGATTAGTCTAAAGTTCTTTAGGACAGCGTCCCGAGACTTGACCTCCAGCATGTCTTTTGGAAGCACGACAAACCCTCCCTTTTTGACGGCCTGCAGTAAGCCAAAATTTTACTTTTAAAACTGGCGACTACATTATTTAGTATGCTTCCACTAGAGACTGATGACTTTTTCGGCGCACATCGCAACAAGCAATCCACCCCTTCCCAAACACGCCTGTCCCTCTCCTCCACCTGTGCCTTCTCAGACACAGCTCCACCACAGTCAGAAGTTCGTGTGACTTCATACGTGGTTCAACACTGTGCTTAGGTAATTTTTTTTAAAGAAGGCATTTGCATTTTATCTGGCGTTGCACCTGTCCTCTGTGATACTTTTTCAGCTATGTTCGATCCAAATGTCCAGATTGGCCCGGAAGGGAAACAGATATGCAAGGCTGTTAGATATGTAGACAACTATTCGGTGCTATTGTAACGCTCTGGCAATTTTTTGACGCACCGGGTTGTTTAGAGTGTCTTGAGTGTTTGATGGGATCTCAAATGGCCTAAAGTTCACTCACGAACTTCCGGATGCCCAGTTCCTTCAGTTTCTAGACTTGAGACTCAGTTCACGAGAAACCACGCATGTTGATGTTACAACCCGCTCTCCTAAAAGGGAATCCTCCCCTACGATTCGGCACGTTCAGAATAATTAAACAGGGGTACGGCTTTGTCTTGTCTCCAGGCGGCAATTAAAAAATTATACCACAATGATACGCGTGACAGCTTCAGCCTGCAGGTTGATCGGCGTAGGTGTGCTGGTGATCCAACTTCACTTTTGCTTGGAGTTGCTGAGACGCTGCTGAAAAGATCAAGGGCAAGTGTCAGGGAATGAAAGAAAAAACCAAAACAAGACCTCAGGTCATTCTCTACCTGCACAGGTTCTCACATAATTTTAAAAAGTTGTCAAAAAGATTTGATGGGCTGCTTGTGTTTTCGGCGCCAAGCAAGATTGGCCCAACTATGTTCGCGGATCGAAAGGAAAAAACAACAAACAACAATAAAAAAAAACGACGCACGCTTAAGCTCTCTTAATCATGCCAAAATATTTGTGAATACAAGGTTTGTGTTTGTTCGCGCGTTTCTTTTTGATCTCAATCTAAGAACGACGCCTTTAAGATTAGTACAGACATTTTAGTGCATATGTAAAACAATATGCTCATTAAATCTTGTATCCCGAAAGAAAAATTTATTAGAGGAACTTTATCTGCTGGCGGTAGAGCTGCAAAAATAAAAAGAGCAAGCATTATGTAATTGGCGCGTTTGTGTTTGATTTCTGTCTATAAACGACGGTTGTAACATTAGTACAGACATCTGGTGCATAAAAACAGCAATATGCTGATTACATCCTGTTTCTCGAAAAAGATAGTTTGTTGGAGTTACTCACCTCCTGACGTTTTAGCTGCAAAAATCAAGAGAGCAATGATTATGCAATTGGCGCCTTTCTCTCTGATATCAATCTATGAAGGACGCTTGTAACATTAGTACATATATTTGATGAATATATGAAACAATATGCTGATTATATCCTGTTTCTCGGAAGATATACTTTCTTAGAGGGACTCACCCGGTTGCGTTACTTTTGCCAAAATAAAGAGAGCAAGGATTATGTAAGTGGAGGGTTCCTGTTTAACTTCAGTTTATGAACGACACTTGTAACACTAGAAGAAACATATGAGGTGGAAATAAAAGGAGCAAATATGATCAGATTACTATGCTCCTTTAATTAGGAACTTTCTTCAGTGAACCCGACTACTGGCGTTATAGGTGTAAAAATAAAAGGATTGCGTAACTGGTGCGTTTCAGTTTGATTTCAGTTTTAGAACGACGCTTCTAACATTAGTACAGATATTTGAATTGGAAATAAAAAAAATACTGATAAAATAATAAGCTCCTCTAAAGAGAGACTTTTCTTGGGGTACTCATATTTTGGCCGTGCAGCTGCAAAAATAAATAGTGCAAGGATTATGTAGTTTGCGCTCTTTTTGTTTGATCTCTGATTAAGGCGGACGCTTGTCACACTATAGTACATGTATTTGAGTCAGATATTAAAGAGTACACCGATAAGGCAAATATGTTCTTCCAAAGCTAAACATTCTTAAACGAACTCACCTCCTGGTGTTACACCTGCAAAAATAACGGAATCAATAATTATGTAATTGACATATTTATGTTTGATATCGAATTAGGAACGACGCTTGTAACTCCATAGTAGAGACATTTGAGGTATTAGAAATAAGGAGAATAGGCTGATGAGATTAATAAGTTAGTCAAAAGATAATAATTAGAGTGACTCACCTTCTGGCAATACAGAAGCTAAAAAATATAAAAAAATTGCGGTGGCTTAGCTTGGCTATGCCAGGATATACGTAGCGTGAGCTTATGCGCACAAAATGAGAGCCGCTATCAAGCGGCTCCGGGGCAGCGTCAGACTTGGCTACTGCGCAACGGAGGCGCACAGCTGAGCATGTGGCGGCGCCATGCATCTGCCGCGGCTATGACGTCAATTTTCTAGAATCTGCAGACCGGCAAGGCGCGCGTGGTGGCGGCTGTGGCTCCGGCGCGCCAGCTGTGCGCAGTGTGACGTCACTGCTCCTCGCGCATGCGCAGACCGACGAGGCGCGCGCGGCGGCGGCGGCGTCTTTGGCGCGCCAGCTGTGCGCCGTGTGACGTCACTGCTCCTCGCGCTTGCGCAGCACAGAGCACGGCTCATTATGCGAGCCACGCTAAGCTGGTCAACCTCGGCCAGTGTAGCTCACGCTACAAAACAAGAAACATGGCAGTGGCACCTTTCGGATTGATCTTGGTTTAAAAACGACACTTTTAACACTAAAACATACATTTAAAGAAAGAATAAACGGAGATAGTGATAAGATGCATATCTTTCTCGAAAGAAAGACTTTTGTAGCGGAACCTACGTCCTGTCGTTAAAGCTTCAAAAATAAAATTAGCAAGGATTATTTAATTGGCGAATTTCACCTTGATCTCGGTTTAAGAACGACGCTCGTAACATTACTAGAGACACTTCAGGAAGAAATAATAAAAAAAATACTTTTAATATTCTGTTCCTCGAAATAGAGACACTCTAAAAGGAACTCACCTTCTGTCGTTACAGCTGCAAAAAAAAAAAACGCAAAATTATGTAATTCTTATTTCTTTCGATCTCGTTTTAAGAACGACGCTTGCAACACTGACACATACATTCGAAGTAAAAATATACGTAATACACTGATAATATGAAAATGTCCCTTAAAAGATGAGCTTTCTTAGAGGGCCTCACCTTCTGACGGGGCAGCTGCAAAAGTCAAGAGAGCAGGAATTGTGTAATTGGCATGTTTCAGTTTGATGTTGCTTTAAGTATTACTCTTGTAATATCAACACCAAAATGTCGAAGAAAATGTTTCCGGTTGGGGTATTGGTTCACGATTTTTGGTTCAGTTTCGGTTTTAGCTCTGGAGAGCTAATTTGATGGTTCAAACCGGTTAAGACCGCTAAAATGAAACACTATTTTTACTCTCTTTTCATTTTCACAAGTCGCAGTGCCGCCATAAAATGACTAGCTATATTATATTGATGTTATTGTTTTAACGCACTTCTATCGTCATGTAAAGCATCACAAAAGTCAATATTATCTTTAGACGCACTAATATAAAATAATAATGTCCCCAAATGAGATAAATGTACTAAAGTAGCATAGCAGTCAAGTTGGTCCATGAACGAAATTTAAAGCGTTAACAAGAGACAGTGACAATTAGGAAGGCGAACAGGACGAGCGCGTACTCTCAACTCAACATTTATTTAAAACAGCTAAAGCAAACAACCACCGATAAATAAAAACCCACTGAATTATCCAATGACGTCATCCATCACCACTTGTCGATAAAGTCAATATAATTTTGACGGAGAAAAATTGACGGATGGCTCACGCAGCCTTCAGTACCCTCTGTTTATAACATGTGATTCTAGCACTTCCCTTGCTACAATTTCACGGGCCTTCCCCACAACTGTGGTGTCTTGAAAGTTGGGCTGGCACAAACAATCTCTGCATTGAAGAGGTAGGTGTCCTGTGTTTAATCGCCATGACAGGTCACGCTCATGCATCCTCTTATTTCCTCACCGGCATTTCTAATCAATGTACACTCTACCGCATATCAGCGGTATTCTGTACATCACACGAACGTTACAGTCGACAAATCTTTTGGCATCACTGACGGTGCATAAGCGGGCGTTCTTCCTTTTTTCTTTGATCCGGGGGCATAATTGGTCCAAATTGCGTGATGGCGAAAACACAAGCGGTACATAAAATGTTTTCGCCACCTTGTTTAAGTTTTGTGAAATTTTGTGCAGGTACGGAATGTTCGAGGCCTTTTTTTGTTTCATACCCAGAGACTTGTTCTTGATCTTTTTCGACAGTGTCTCAGCAACTCCAAGCAAAATGAAGTTAGATAACCAGCACATCTAAGTCGATGAACCTGCAGGCTGACATAACATTTTAAGCTCCGTTTGGAGACAAGATGAACTAATATCCCTTGTTACTAATTTTGACAGTGCGGAAACGTAAGGGAGGATTCCCTTTTTGGAGCGCAGGTTGTGACACCAACATACGTGGTTTCCCGCGAACTGCAGTCTAAAGTCTAGACACTGAGAGCAACTGTCCATTTGAGAGTTTGTTAGTGAACTTCACGCCGTTTAAGAGGTCGTCAAATGTTTTCAAGGCACTCTCGAAAACCTGGTAAGTCAGAAAAATGCAAGGGCGCTGCAATAGAGCCAAATCGTCATTCACATACCTAATAACCTTACATACGTGTTTCCCTTTCAAGCCGATCTGGATATTTCGATTGAACTTAGCTAAAAAAAGTCACAGAGGGCAGGTGGGGCGGAATATCCGATGCAAATACCCTCTTTTTGCACGCAGTAGCTGTCTTTAAAATGAATAATAGTGGACTGCAAGTAAAACTACAAAAGTTGCATAAAACCATCCACCCTGACATCACAAGCGTTCTGGAAGCGGACAACACAATTTTCCTCAGTGCTCTTACACACGGAAACAAATAGGTCCAGTGGGACACCGAGTAAAAAAGATACTCTACGTCAGGGGTCGGCAACCTTTCGCTGCGGTGGGCCGAGTGGTCACGAAGTCGACATGGAGGCGGCCGTACGGTAAGTCACGTAAAGAAAGGGGAAGACGAGACGAAAAACAGGCAAAAAGAAAGTGAAGGCGTTCTCTGCCCCAGCACCGGGATGCCGGACAATGCCAATTGGGAGCGTTCCTTGTTCCTGCTAACCCCATGCGAGTTGCTATCTGTCATGGGGTTCTCGGATCTATGTGGAGAAGCTGCGGGGAGGGGGGGGGGGGGGGTTCATATCTGGGGTAGCGCATGGGGCCATGCGGCCCGCGGGCCGTGGGTTACCGACTCCTGCTCTATACGTCAACTGAGAACGCTACGTCTCCCGTAATGTTTGTCTCAAGAAAGTCCACTATGGTCTGTGAGTTTTTTATCAGAAGAAGAAGGTTCAGCTTTAGCGTGCTCAGGTGTTTTTCAGAGCAAAGACTGATTTGTTTTTGCCATGATCCCTGCTCTGTGAGAATAGCACAGAGCAGGGATTTGCCGAGAACACATCGATGTACACTGTCTTGCACTGTCTGACGCTTTTTTCTAACGTATACAACTCGAGACCATTCCACAACTTAAGAGCAGTACTCTTAAAATTTTTGGAATTGTGGGGGATCAGTCGAAAGTTCTTTTAGATAGCGTCCCGAGACTTGACCTCCAGCATGTCTTTTGGAAGCACGACAAACCCTCTCTTTTTGACGGCCTGCAGTAAGCCAAAATGTTACTTTTAAAACTGGCTACAACATTATTTAGCACGCTTCCCCTAGGGACTGATGACTTTTTTGGCGCACATCGCAACAAGCAATCCACCCCTTCTAAGACACGCCTGTCCCTCTCCTCCACCAGTACCTTCTAAGACACAGCTCGCACCACAGTCAGAAGTTTGTGTGACTTCATACGTGGTTCAACATTGCACTTGGGTCCTTTTCTTAAAAAAAGAAAAAAAAATAAGAAGGCGTTTGCATCGGTTTTTGGCGTTGCACCGTATCCTTTGTGATACATTCTTAGCTATGTTCGATCAAAATGTCCAGATTGGCTTGGAAGGGAAACAAATATGTAAGGCTGTTAGGTATGTAGACAACTATTTGGTGCTATTGCAACTCTCTGGCAGTTTTTTGACGTACCGGGTTGTTCAAAGTGTCTTGAGTGTTTGATGACAGCTCATAGGGCTTAAAGTTCTCTCACGAACATCCAGATGCCCAGTTTCTTCAGCTTCTAGCCTAGAAACTGAGTTCACGAGAAACCACGTATGTTGGTGTTACAACCCGCGCTCCTAAAGAGAATTCTCCCCTACGATTCGGCACATTCAGAATAAGTAAACAGGGGTATGGCTTTGTTTTGTCTCCAGGCGGCAATACAAAAATTATACCACAAAGTTGCGCGTGACAGCTTCAGCCTGCAGGTTAATCGGCGTAGGTGTGCTGCTGATCCAACTTCACTTTTGCTTGGAGTTGCTGAGACGCTGATGAAAAGATCAAGGGCAAGTGTCAGGGAATGATAGAAAAAACAAAAACAAGACCTCAGGTCATTCTCTACCTGCACAGGTTTTCATATAATTTTAAAAAGTTGGCAAAAAGATTTGATGGGTTGCTTGTGTTTTCGGCGCCACGCAAGTTTGGTCCAATTATGCCCGCGGATCGAGAGGAAAAAACAACAACAAAAGAATGGAATGACGCGCGTTTAAGCTCCCTTAATCATGGCAAAAAATTGTGAATACAACGTGTGTGTTTATTCGCGCGTTTCTTTTTTATTTCAGTCTAAGAACGACGCCTTTAACATTAGTACAGACATTTTGGTGCATATGTAGAACAATATGCTAATTAAAGCTTGTATCCCTCAAGAAACAATTCCTTAGAGGGACTTTACCTGCTGGCGGTAGAGCAGCAAAAATAAAAAAGAGCAAGCATTGTGTAATTGGCGCGTTTCTGTTTGATATCTGTCTATAAACGACGGTTGTAACGTTAGTACAGACATCTGACCCATAAAGACAGCAATATGCTGATTAGATACTGTTTCTCGAAAAAGATAGTTTGTTAGACGGACTCACCTCCTGACGTTATAGCTGCAAAAATAAAGAGAGCAATGATTATGCAGTTGGCGCCTTTCTGTCTGATATCAGGCTATGAACGACGCTTGTAACTTCAGTACATATATTTGATTAATATATAAAACAATATGCTGATTCTATCCTGTTTCTCGGAAGATATACATTCTTAGAGGGACTCACCCGGTGGCGTTACTGTTGCAAAAATAAAGAGAGCAAGGATTATATAAGTTCCGGGTTTCTGTTTACTTTCATTTTATGAACGACACTTCTAACACTAGAAGAAACATTTGAGGCGGAAATAAAAAGAGCAAATATGATCAGATTAATATGCCCCTTTAATTAGAAACTTTCTTGGGTGAACCCGACTCCTGCGTTATAGGTAGGGTTCGGAGTTTTCGGTTTAAACTGATAAAAACCAATAAAAGTACGCCGAATCCTTTTTCAGGAATTCGGTTTTAACCGAAAAAGGTCAGTTTTTAGGTTCGACATTTTTTATTTAAACCGATCAAAGTACGTCGAATCCATTTTCTAAAATTTAGTTTTTACAGGAAAAGGTAAGCTTGACCTTCCAGTCGTACCGCAGAGCCGTGGCCAAAAAGTGGAACGACACTGTCTATCGAAACGTGTCCGAATGTATGGGATACACGGATCCCATCATGACGTTTTGGTTTAATGTGCGCCTCATCAATCGGAACGTGAAGTCCAAAATACCCCATGACTTCGCCATGTACGAGCGTGTTTTCAAACTCGTTGTAAGGAAGACTGACTTGATGCAAGCTCTGCATCTTGCGTTGTGCTTCAACACGTCGCACCGTGTCTCTTTTGGCGGTCACAATTGGTTGATTGGCCGGTTTTGGCTCAGGCAGTGCTTCATCTCCTCAGCCTGCCAGTGACCAGTGTTAGCGTTGAGAGGGCATTCTCGAAGCTCAGGGTCATATTAACAGAAAAGAAACAGTGGGGATCAACGAGGAGAACTTGGGAACGTACACGTGTGTGTACTATAATAAGATCACGTAATCCTGATGTACAGAAGGCGAAGTTCCATGTTTTTCGGGCATAGGCTTCATATCTGACTTGTCTGTATTTTTTTCTTGTTTATTTTACAGTTACACACATTTGCCAAATAAAGAGTCCATTTCTTTTTCAATGTATCTGTGCCGTTTTTCTTTGAGGGATCTACAAATATCGGAGCTACAAGGATTATCTGATCCGGTGTCCGTTGGTGTTCATTTTATATTCACCGAAAAAAAGCCGATAAAAGTTTGTGGGCATAGATATCCGCCGAAAAAAAACCGAAAATCGAATTTTAAAATAAACACCCAAAAAAGTACGCCGAATTTTGAAAAAATAGAAACCGAAAACGCGGAACCCTAGTTATAGGTGTAAAAATAAAAGAATTGCGTAACTGGTGTTTTTGAGTTTGATTTCAGTTTTAGAACAACGCTTCTAACATTAGTACAGACATTTCAGGTGGAAATGAAAAACAAACACTGATAAAGTAAATATGCTCCTGTAAAGAAAAATTGTTCTTGGGGTACTCAAATTTTGGCGGTACAGCTGCAAAAATAGATACAGCAAGGACTGTGTAGTTTGCGCGTTTTGGTTTGATCTCTGATTAAGGCCGACGATTGTGACACTATAGCACAGGTATTTGAGTCAGATATTAAAGAGTACACCGATAAGGCAAATATGTTCCTCAAAAGCTATACCTTCTTAAAAAAACTCACCTCCTGGCGTTGCAGCTGCAAAATAACGAGATCAATAATTATGTAATTGACGCATTTCTGTTTGATATCAAATTAGGAACGACGCTTGCAACTCCATAGTAGAGACATTTGAGGTAGAAATAAGGAGAATAGGCTGATGAGATTAATAAGTTAGTCAAAAGATACTTTTTTAGAGGGACTCACCTTCTGGCGGTACATAAGCGAAAAAAAGAAACATTTCAGTGGCGCTTTTGAGTTTGATCTTGGTTTAAGAACGACGCTTGTAACACTAAACAGACATTTGAAGAAGGAATAAGGAGAGATTGTGATGAGATGAATATCTTCCTCGAAAGAAAGACTTCCTTAGAGGAACCTACGTCTTGTCGTTACAGCATCAAAAATGAAAATATCAAGGATTATGCAATTGGCGAGTTCCATCTTGATCTCGGTTTAAGAACGACGCTCGTAACACCACTAAAGACATTTGAGGAAGAAATAATAAAAAAAAACTAGTCATAATATTTTGTTCCTCGAAACAGAGTCACTCTTAAAGGAACTCACCTTCTGTTGTTACAGCTGCAAAAAATAAATATCGCGATAATCACGCAATTTTTCCCTTTCGATTTGATCTCGTTTTAAGAACGACGCTTGCAACACTGGTACATACATTTGAAGTAAAAATATACGTAATATACTCGAAAGATGAAAATGTACCCTTAAAAGAGGAGCTTTATTAGAGGGTCTTACCTTCTGACGGGGCAGCTGCAAAAGTTAAGACAGCAGGGATTATGTAATTGCCATGTTTCAGTTTGATCTTTCTTTAAGTATTACTCTTGTAATGCCAACATCAAATTGTTGAGGAAAATGTTTCCGTTTCAGTTTTGGTTCACAGTTTTTCGTTCAGTTGCGGTTTATCTCCGGAAAGCCAATTTAATGGTTCAAACCGGTTCAGACACCCAAAATGAAACACTATTTTCACAATATTTTCATTTTCACAAGTCGTAATGCCGCCACAAAATGACTATAATATATTGCTGTTATATTTTTAACCCACTTCTATCGTCATGTAAAGAAATCACGAAATTTAAAAAGCGTTAACAAGAGACAATGACAATTAGGAAGGCGAACAGGACGAGCGCGTACTCTCAGCTGAACATTTATTTAAAACAGCTAAAGCAAACAACCACCGATAAATAAAAACCCACTGAATTATCCAATGACGTCACCCATCACCACGTGTCAATAAAGTCAACATCATTTTGATAGAGAAAATTTGGCGGCTGGCTGACGCAGCCTTCAATACCCCTTTCTTTATAGAAAGTGCTTCTACCACTTCCCCTGCTACATATTCACGGGCCTTCCCCACAACTCTGGTGTCTCGAAAGTTTAACTGGCACAAACAATCTCTGCAATGAAGAGGTAGGTGTCCTCCTGTTTTCGATCGCTACGACTTGTCATGCTCGCACATCCTCTCATTTCCTCACCGTCCTATTTAATTGATGTACACCCTACCGCATATCAGCGGTATTCTGTACATCACACCCACGTCACATTCGACAAATTTTTTGGCATTCTTGATGGTGCATAAGCGCGCGTTCTTTCTTTTTTTCTTTGATCCGCGGGCATAATTGGTCCAACTTGCGTGGTGCGGAAAACACAAGCGGTACATAAAATCTTTTTGCCACCTTGTTTAAGTTTTCTCAAATTTTGTGCAGGAGGAAAATGAACCAAGGCCTTGTTTTTTGTTTTTGTTTCATACCCTGACACGTGTTCTTGCTCTTTTTCAGCTGTGTCTCAGCAACTCCAAGCAAAATGAAAGTTACATAACCAGCACCTCTAAGTCGATAAACCTGCAGTCTGACATAAATTTTTAAGCTCCGTTTGGTGACAAGACAAAGTAATAACCCTTTTTACTAATTTTGAGTGTGCCGAAACGTAAGGGAGGATTTCCTTTTGGAGCACAGGTTGTGACACCAACATACGTGGTTTCCCGGGAACTGCAGTCTAAAGTCTAGACACTGAGAGCAACTGTCCATTTGAGAGTTTGTTAGTGAACTTTACGCCCTTTAAGAGGTCATCAAATGTTTTCAAGACACTTCGAAAACCTGGTAAGTCGAAAAATTGCAGAAGCGTTGCAATTGTGCCAAATCGTGATCCACATACCTAACAACCTTACATACTTGTTTCCCTTTCAAGCAGACCTGGAGATTTCAATCTAACTTAGCTAAGAAAATGTCACAGAAGACAGGTGCGGCGCCATATCCGATGCAAATACCCTCTTTTTGCACGTTGTAACCGTCTTCTAAAGGAATAAAAGTGGACTGCAGATAAAACTTCAAAAGTTGCATAAAACCCCCCACTCTTACATCACAAGCGTTCTGGAAGCCGACAACACAATTTTCCTCAGTGCTCTAACATACAGCAACAAATAGATCCTGTGAGACACCGAGTGAAAAAGATCCTCTACGTCAGGGGTCGGCAACCTTTCGCAGCGGTGGGCCAAGTCGTCACGAAGTCGACATGGAGGGGGCCGGACGGTAGGTTGCGTAAAGAAAGGGGGAGACGAGACGAAAAACCGGCAAAAAGAAAGTGAAGACGTTCTCTGCCCCAGTACCGGGACGCGGGACAATGCCAATTGGGAGCGTTCCTTCTTTCTGCTAACTCCATGCGAGGTCCTACCTGTCATGTGGTTCTCGGATCTGTGTGGGAAAGCTGCAGGGGGGAGGGGGAGGTTTATATCTGGGGTAGCGCAGGGGGCCATGCGGCCCGCGGGCCGTGGGTTACCGACCCCTGCTCTATACGTCAACTGAGAACGCTACAACGTCTCCCGTAATGTTCGTCTCAAGAAACTCCACTATGGTCTGTGAGTTTTTTTTATCAGAAGAAGAAGGTTCAGCTTTAGCGTGCTCAGGTGTTTTTCAAAGTAAAGACTGATTTGTTTTTGCCATGATCCCTGCTCTGTGAGAATAGCACAGAGCAGGGATTTGCCGAGAACACATCGAAGTACCCGGTCTTGCACTGTCTGACGCCTTTTTCTAACGTATACAACTCGAGACCATTCCACAACTTAAGAGCAGCACTCTTAACCTTTTTGTGAATTGTGGGGATCAGTCTAAAGTTCTTTTAGATAGCGTCCCGAGACTTGACCTCCAGCATGTCTTTTGGAAGCACGACAAACCCTCCTCTTTGACGGCCTGCAGTAAGTCAAAATGTTACTTTTAAAACTGGCTACAACATTATTTAGCATGCTTCCACTAGAGACTGATGACTTTTTTGGCGCACATCGCAACAAGCAATCCACCCCTTCCGAAACACGCCTGTCCCTCTCCTCCACCGGTGCCTTCTCAGACACAGCTCGCACCACAGTCAGAAGTTCGTGTGACTTCATACGTGGTTCAACACTGTGCTTAGGTAATTCTTTTTTAAAGAAGGCATTTGCATTGTATCTGGCGTTGCACTTGTCCTCTGTGATACTTTTTTAGCTATGTTCGATCCAAATGTCCAGATTGGCTCGGAAGGGAAACAAATATGTAAGGCTGTTAGGTATGTAGACAACTATTTGGTGCTATTGCAACGCTCTGGCAACTTTTTGACGCACCGGGTTGTTTAGAGTGTCTTGAGTGTTTGATGCCAGCTCATAGGGCTTAAAGTTCACTCACGAACTTCCAGATGCCCAGTTTCTTCAGTTTCTAGCCTAGAGACTGAGTTCACGAGAAACCACGTATGTTGGTGTTACAACCCGCGCTCCTAAAGGGAATCCTCCCCTACGATTCGGCACATTCAGAATAAGTAAACAGGGGTATTACTTTGTCTTGTCTCCAGGCGGCAATTAAAAAATTATACCACAATGTTACGCGTGACAGCTTCAGCCTGCAGGTTAATCGGCGTAGATGTGCTGGTGATCCAACTTCACTTTTGCTTGGAGTTGCTGAGACGCTGCTGAAAAGATCAAGGGCAAGTGTCAGGGAATGAAAGAAAAAAACAAAAACAAGACCTCAGGTCATTCTCTACCTGCACAGGTTCTCACATAATTTTAAAAAAGTTGTCAAAAAGATTTGATGGGCTGCTTGTGTTTTCGGCGCCACGCAAGTTTGGCCCAATTATGTGCCCGCGGATCGAGAGGAAAAAACAACAACAAAAGAAACGGAACGACGCGCGCTTAAGCTCTCTTAATCATGCCAAAATATTTGTGAATACACAACGTGTGTGTTTATTCGCGCGTTTCTTTTTGATTTCAATCTAAGAACGACGCCTTTAACATTAGTACAGACATTTTGGTGCATATGTAAAACAATATGCTCATTAAATCTTGTATCCCGAAAGAAAAAATTTCTTAGAGGAAATTAACCTGCTGGCGGTAGAGCTGCAAAAATAAAAAGAGCAAGCATTATGTAATTGGCGCGTTTCTGTTTGATTTCTGTCTATAAAGGACGGCTGTAACATTAGTACAGACATCTGATGCATAAAAACAGCAATATGCTGATTAGATCCTGTTTCTCGAAAAAGAGAGTTTGTTAGAGTGACTCACCTCTTGACGTTACCGCTGCAAAAATAAAGAAAGCTATGATTATGCAATTGGTGTATTTTTCTCTGATATCAATCTATGAACGACGCTTGTAACATTACATATATTTGATGAATATAAGAAACAATATGCTGATTATATCCTGTTTCTCGGAAGATATACTTTCTTAGAGGGACTCACCCGGTGGCGTTACTGTTGCAAAAATAGAGAGAGCAAGGATTATGTAAGTGGCGGGTTTCTGTTTAACTTCAGTTTATGAACGACACTTGTAACACTAGAACAAACATTTGAGGGGAAATAAAAAGAGCAAATATGATCAGATTACTATGCTCCTTTAATTAGGAACTTTCTTCAGGTGAACCCGACTACTGGCGTTACAGCTGTAAAAATAAAAAAAGATTGCGTAACTGGTGCGTTTCAGTTTGATTTCAGTTTTAGAACGACGCTTCTAACATTAGTACAGATATTTCAGGTGGAAATAAAAACAAATACTGATAAAATGAATATGCTCCTCTAAAGAGAGACTTTTCTTGGGGTACTCAAATGTTGGCGGTACAGCTGCAAAAATAAATACAGCAAGGATTATCTAGTTGTCGCGTTTTTGTTTGATCTCTGATGAAGGCGGACGTTTGTGACACTATAGAACATGTATTTGAGTAAGAAAAATATTGAGTACTCCGACAAGGCAAATATGTTCATCGAAAGCTATACATTCATAAACGAACTCACCTCCTGGCGTTACACCTGCAAAGAAAAAAGGAATCGATAATTATGTAATTGACACATTCATGTCTGATATCGAATTAGGAACGACGCTTGTAGCTTCATAGTGCAGACATTTGAGGTAGAAATGAGGAGAATAGGCTGATGAGATTAATAAGTTAGTCAAAAGGTAATATTTAGAGTGACTCACCTTCTGGCGGTACAGAAGCTAAAAAATAAAAAATTGCGGTGGCTTAGCTCGGCTATGCCAGGGTATACGTAATGTGAGCTTATGCGCACAAAATGAAAGGCACTATCAAGTGGCTCCGGGGCAGCGTCAGACTTGGCTACTGCGTCACGGAGGCGCACAGCTGGGCACGCGGCGGCGCCTTGCGTCTGCCGCGGCTATTACGTCAATCCTCTGGAATGTGCAGACCGGCAAGGCGCGCGTGGTGGCGGCTCCGGCTCCGGCGCGCCAGCTGTGCGCCGTGTGACGTCACTGCTCCTCGCGCATGCGCAGACCGGCGAGGGCGCGCGTGGCGGCGGCGGCGTCTTTGGCGCGCCAGCTGTGCGCCGTGTGACGTCACTGCTCCTCGTGCTTGCGCAGCACGGAGCACGGCTCATTATGCGAGCCACGCGAAGCTGCTCAACCTCGGCCAGTGTAGCTCACGCTACAAAACAAGAAACATAGCAGTGGCACCTTTCGGATTGATCTTGGTTTAAAAACGACGCTTTTAACACTAAAACATACATTTAAAGAAGGAATAAACGGAGATAGTGATAAGATGTATATCTTTCTCGAAAGAAGGACGTTTGTAGCGGAAACTACGTCCTGTCGTTACAGCTTCAAAAATAAAAATAGCAAGGATTATGTAATTGGCGAGTTTCATCTTGATCTCGGTTTAAGAACGACGCTCGTAACATTACTAGAAACGTTTGAGGAAGAAATAATGAAAATATACTTCTAATATTCTCTTCCTCGAAACAGAGACACTCTAAAAGGAACTCACCTTCTGTCGTTACTTCTGCAAAAAATTAAAAGCGCAAAAAGTATGTATTTTTCTTTTCCATTTGATATCGTTTTAAGAACGACACTTGCAACACTCGTACATACATTTGAAGTAAAAATATACGTAATACACTGATAAGATGAAAATGTCCCTTAAAAGATGAGCTTTATTAGAGGGCCTCACCCTCTGACTGGGCAGCTGCAAAAGTTAAGAGAGCAGGAATTGTATAACTGGCATGTTTCAGTTTGATGTTGCTTTAAGTATTACTCTTGTAATATCAACACCAAATTATCGAAGAAAATGTTTCCGGTTGGGTATTGGTTCACAATTTTTGGTTCAGTTGCGATTTATCTCTTGAGAGCTAATTTGATGGTTCAAACCGGTTCAGACCGCTAAAATGAAACATTATTTTCACAATCCTTTTCATTTTCACAAGTCGCAATGCCGCCATAAAATGACTAGCTATATTATATTGATGTTATTGATTTTAACCCAGTTCTATCGTCATGTAAAGCATCACAAAAAATTAATATTATCTTTAGACGTACTAATATAAAATATTAATGCCTCAAAATTAGATAAATGTACTAAACTAGCGAAGCAGGCAAGTTGGTTCATGACCCGAAATTTAAAGCGCTAACAAGAGACAATGACAATCAGGAAGGCGAACAGGACGAGCGCTTACTCTCAACTAAGCATTTATTTAAAACAACTAAGGCAAACAACCACCGATAAATAAAAACCCACTGAATTATCCAATGACGTCACCTATCACCACGTGCCCATAAAGTCAACATCATTTTGATGGAGAAAATTTCACGGATGGTTGACGCAGCCTTCAATGCCCTCTTTCTTTATAGAATGTGCTTCTACCACTTCCCTTGCTACTTTTTCACGGGCTTTCCCCACAACTGTGGTATCTTGAAAGTTGGGCTGGCACAAACCATCCTCCTGTTTTTGATCGCTACGACTGGTCATGCTCGCGCATCCTCTCATTTCCTCACCGGCCTTTCTAATCAATGTACACCCTACCGCATATCAGCGGTATTCTGCTACATCACACCAACGTTACAGTGGACAAATCTTTTGGCATGATTGACGGTGCATAAGCGCTCTCCGTTCCTTTTTTCTCTGATCCGTGGGCATAATTGGTCCAACTGGTGTGGTGTTAGATAACTAGCACATCTAAGTCGATGAAAATGCAGGCTGACATAACTTTTTAAGCTCCGTTTGGAGACAAGATGAACTAGTATCCCTTTTTACTACTTTTGACAGTGCCGAAACGTAAGGGAGGATTCCTTTTGGAGCGCAGGTTGTGACACCAACATACGTGGTTTCCCGCGAACTGCAGTCTAAAGTCTAGACACTGAGAGCAACTGTCCATTTGAGAGTTTGTTAGTGAACTTCAAGCCGTTTAAGAGGTCGTCAAATGTTATCAAGACACTCTCAAAATCCTGGAAAGTCAAAAAATTGCAAGAGCGTTGCAATAGAGCCCAATCGTCATTCACATGTCTAACAACCTTACATACTTGTTTCCCTTTCAAGCCGACCTCGATATTTCGAACGAACTTAGCTAAAAAAATGTTGCTGAGGGCAGGTGCGGCGGAATATCGGATGCAAATACCCTCTTTTTGCACGCAGTAGCTGTCTCTAAAAATAATAAAAGTGGACTGCAGGTAACACTTCAAAGTTGCATAAAACCATGCACCCTCACATCAAAAGCGTTCTGGAAGCCGACAACACAATTTTCCTCAGTGCTCTTACATACAGCAACAAATAGGTCCTGTGAGACACCGAGTAAAAAATATCCTTTACGTCAGGGGTCGGCCACCTTTCGCTGCGGTGGGCCGAGTCGTCACGAAGTCGACATGGAGGGGCCGGACGGTAAGTCGCGTAAAGAAAGGGGGAGACGTGACGAAAAACAGGCAAAAAGAAAGTGAAGACGTTCTTTGCCCCAGTACCGGGATGCCGGACAATGCCAATTGGAAGCGTTCCTTGTTTCTGCTAACCCCATGAGAGTTCCTAACTGTCATGCGGTTCTCGGATCTGTGTGGGAAAAGCTGCAGGGGTGCGAGAGGGTGTGGGGGGGGGGGTCCATTTTGGGGTCATGCAGGGGGCTTCATAAAACTGCCTCGCGATCTATGGGTTACCGACTACATGATCTATACGTCAACTGAGAACGCTACAACGTCTCCAGTAATGTTCGTCTCAAAAAACTCCACTAAGGTCTGCGAGTTTTTTTGTTTTTTTATCAGTAGAAGAAAGTTTAGCTTTAGCGTGCTCATCTGTTTTTGCAAGTAAAGACTGATTTGTTTTTGCCATGATCCCTGCTTTGTGACAAAAGCACAGAGCATGGATTTGCCGAGAACATGTCTAGGTGCCCTGTCTTGCACTGTCTGACACTTTTTTCGAATGTATACGAATCGAGACCACTGCACAACTTAAGAGCAGCACTCTTAACCTTTTGGATTTGTTCTGGATCAGTCTAAAGTTATTTTAGATAGCGTCTCGAGACTTGACGTCCAGCATGTCTTTTGAAAGCACGACAAACCTTTCTCTTTCTCGGCCTGCAGTAAGCCAAAATTTAACTTTTAAAACTGGCTACTACATTATTTAGTATGCTTCCACTAGGGACTGATGACTTTTCGGCGCACATCGCAACAAGCAATCCACCCATTCCAAAACACGCTTGTCCCTCTTCTCCACCAGTACCTTCTAAGACACAGCTCGCACCACAGTCAGAAGTTCGTGTGACTTCATACGTGGTTCAACACTGTACTTAGGTCCTTTTTTTAAAAAAAAGGCATTTGCATTGTATCTGGCGTTGCACCTGTCCTTTGTGATACTTTTTTAGCTTTGTTCGATCAAAATGTCCATATTGCTCGGAAGGGAAACAAATATATAAGGCTGTTAGGTATGTAGACATCTATTCGGTGCTATTGTAACGCTCTGGTAATTTTTTGACGCACCGGGTTGTTTAGAGTGTCTTGAGTGTTTGATGACAGCTCAAAGGGCCTAAAGGTCACTCACGAACTTCCAGATGCCCAGTTTCTTCAGTTTCTAGACTTGAGACTGAGTTCACGAGAAACCACGTATGTTAATGTTACAACCCGTGCTCCAAAAGGGAATCCTCCCCTGCGATTCGGCACTTTCAGAATAAGTAAAGAGGGGTATTACTTTGTCTTGTCTCACGGCGGCAATTGAAAAGTTATACCACAATGTTACGCGTGACAGCTTCAGCCTGATGGTTAATCGACGTAGATGTGCTGGTGATCCAACTTCACTTTTGCTTGGAGTTGCTGAGACGCTGCTGAAAGGATCAAGGGCAAGTGTAAGGGAATGAAAGAAAAAACAAAAACAAGACCTCAGGTCATTCTCTACCTGCACAAGTTCTCACATAATTTTAAAAAGTTATCAAAAAGATTTGATAGGCTGCTTGTGTTTTCGGCGCCAAGCAAGATTGGCCCAATTATGTTCCGCGGATCGAAAGGAAAAAACAACAACAAAAAAAACGGAACGACGCGCGCTTAAGCTCTCTTAATCATGCCAAAATATTTGTGAATACAAGCGTGTGTGTTTATTCGCGCGTTTCTTTTTGATTTCAATCTAAGAACGACCCTTTAACATTAGTACAGACATTTTGGTGCATATGTAAAACAATATGCTAATTAAATCTTGCATCCCGAAAGAAAAAAAAATTCTTAGAGGAACTTTACCTGCTGGTGGTAGAGCTGCAAAAATAAAAAGAGCAAGCATTACGTAATTGGCGCGTTTCTGTTTGATTTCTGTCTATAAAGGACGGCTGTAACATTAGTACAGACATCTGATGCATAAAAACAGCAATATGCTGATTAGATCCTGTTTCTCGAAAAAGAGAGTTTGTTAGAGTGACTCACCTCCTGACGTTATAGCTGCAAAAATAAAGAGAGCAATGATTATGCAATTGGTGCCTTTCTCTCTGATATTAATCTATCAACGACGCTTTTAACTTTGGTATGTATATTTGATGAATATATGAAACATTATGCTGATTATATCCTGTTTCTCGGAAGATATACTTTCTTAGAGGGACTCACCCGGTGGCGTTACTGTTGCAAAAATAGAGAGAGCAAGGATTATGTAAGTGGCGGGTTTCTGTTTAACTTCAGTTTATGAACGACACTTGTAACACTAGAACAAACATTTGAGGGGAAATAAAAAGAGCAAATATGATCAGATTACTATGCTCCTTTAATTAGGAACTTTCTTCAGTGAACCCGACTACTGGCGTTATAGGTGTAAAAAGAAAAGGATTGCGTAACTGGTGCGTTTCAGTTTGATTTCAGTTTTAGAACGACGCTTCTAACATTAGTACAGATATTTGAGGTGGAAATAAAAACAAATACTGATAAAATGAATATGCTCCTCTAAAGAGAGACTTTTCTTGGGGTACTCAAATTTTGGCGGTGCAGCTGCAAAAATAAATAGTGCAAGGATTATGTAGTTTGCACGTTTTTTGTTTGATCTCTAATTAAGGTGGACGCTTGGGACACTATAGAACATGTATTTAAGTAAGAAATCAAAGAGTACACCGAATAAGGCAAATATGTTCATCCAAAGCTAAGCATTCTTAAACGAACTCATCTCCTGACGTTACACCTGCAAAAATAACGGAATCAATAATTATGTAATTGACACATTTATGTTTGATATCGAATTAGGAACGACGCTTGTAACTCCATAGTACAGACATTTGAGGTAGAAATAAGGAGAATAGGCTGATGAGATTAATAAGTTAGTCAAAAGATAATATTTAGAGTGACTCACCTTCTGGCTGTACAGAAGCTAAAAAAATTAAACAAAATTGCTGTGGCTTAGCTCGGCTATGCCAGGATATACGTAGCGTGAGCTTATGCGCACAAAATGAGAGGCGCTATCAAGCCGCTCCGGGGCAGCGTCAGACTTGGCTACTGCGCAACGGAGGCGCACAGCTGGGCACGTGGCGGCGCCATGCGTCTGCCGCGGCTATGACGTCAATCCTCTGGAATGTGCAGACCGGCAAGGCGCGCGTGGTGGCGGCTGTGGCTCCGGCGCGCCAGCTGTGCGCCGTGTGACGTCACTGCTCCTCGCGCTTGCGCAGCACGGAGCACGGCTCATTATGCGAGCCACGCGAAGCTGCTCAACCTCGGCCAGTGTAGCTCACGCTACAAAACAAGAAACATGGCAGTGGCACCTTTCGGATTGATCTTGGTTTAAAAACGACGCTTTTAACACTAAAACATACATTTAAAGAAGGAATAAACGGAGATAGTGATAAGATGTATATCTTCCCCGAAAGAAAGACTTTTGTAGCGGAACCCACGTCCTGTCATTACAGCTTCAGAACTAAAAATAGCAAGGATTATGTAATACGCCTCGCAAGTGGGCTCATTTGCGTCTTCTGCGCATGAGAAAGGAAGTAGCGGTGACGTCAGAACGCCGAGCCCTGATTGGCTGATCGCGGTCCCCTATCTGAGCGTCGTCTGCTCCTTTGCAACAACGTCTGCTCGCAACGTCGTCTGCGTCTGTCTTACCTTTCCTGCGACTTTCGGAAGTGCAGGTCTTTACGAGCGAGCTCGACTTCGCCTTTCAGAGAAGGCAGACGAAATAACTCGAGCGGTTCGTTGTTTTTGTCGAACAACTAGCAGACGCGCATCAAGGAGGAAGTCAAAGTACTCACTGGCGAGGTGTCCCGAGGCGCCGAGGTTTGTTTGCTAAGAACCGAGAGTGAGCGTGTTAGTGTCCGCAAGTTCCCTCCCAAATACTTTTCCCCCCTTTCGTGTGCGGCAAGACTCCTCATTCTTTAACGGCGTCGGCGGGTTGGCGCAGTTAACGTCGTCTGCTTTACGTCTGCTAGTCAAAGCGATGGCTCCTGTACCTTTCCTGCGTGTGTCGGATATTCACCGCTTTTTCACCGGCGTGAGTCACCGTTGCCTCGGAAAACAAGGAGATGACAAGAGGAAGAGATTGACCTCTTCATCTAAAATTGAGGTCAGTGATCACAGTATAATACGGGAAGGGTTCACAAGGGTCGCGCGGGCACATTCCATTCAGCACGCCAGCAGGTCGTGGGCAGACGGTCACCGAGTCCGAGTGGCGGCTAGGCCTATCTGTCGAGTTCGCTTGGTCGGTGTCGGTGGAATCGTGGCCGTTGGAGCTTTTCCCGGGTGTTTGTGGATCCAGCGTTCTTGTTCGTCGTGGTCTGGTTTAAGTACTTTTTACTTTTTTCTTGCTGCTTGAAGTCGGGACGCGAGAGAAGCGCACGTAGAAAAATAAACGTCCGTTGGTCGTCGCGACCGCGACGCTGTCGGCCATGCTGATTTGATCGTAACAAGTGCGTAGCTTCGGAGCGGTCGTAGGATTTTGTCGTAACCTGCGCAAAACTTACGAAAATTTCGGTTCGTGAATACGAATTTGTTTTTAAGTTTTGTCTTACGCATATTTTTGGTGTAAGATAGTTTCGTGAATCTGGCCTCTCCACTTGCAAAAGCAGACGGCGTTGCAAAGGAGCAGACGACGCTCAGATAGGGGGTCGCGATCAGCCAATCAGGGCTCGGCGTTCTGACGTCACCGCTACCCCCTGCGCGAAAAGCAGACGAACTTGCCCTCCGCATTGGCGAGTTTCATCTTGATCTTGGTTTAAGAACGACGCTCATAACATTACTAGAGACATTTGAGGAAGAATTAATTTAAAAAATACTTATAATATTCTGTTCCTCGAAACAAAGACACTCTAAAAAGAACTCACTTTCTGTCGTTACAGCTGCAAAAAAAAAAAAAGCGCAAAATTATGTATTGTTTTTTTCCATTTGATCTCGTTTTAAGAACGACGCTTGCAACACTGACACATACATTCGAAGTAAAAATATACGTAATATACTGATAAGATAAAAATGTTCATTAAAAAAGGAGCTTTATTAGAGGGTCTCACCTTCTGACGGGGCAGCTGCAAGAGTTAAGAGAGCAGGAATTATGTAATTGCCATGTTTATGTTTGATCTTGCTTTAAGTATTACTCTTTTAATGCCAACAGCAAATTGTCGAAGATAAGGTTTCAGGTTCGGTTTTGGTTCACGGTTTTGGGTTCAGTTGCGGCTTATCTTCGGAGATCTAATTTAATGGTTGAAACCGGTTCAGACCGCTAAAATGAAGCACTATTTTCACAATCTTTCCATTTTCACAAGTCGCATAGCCGCCATAAAATGACTAGCTATATTATATTGGTGTTATTATTTTTAACTCACTTCTGTCGTCATGTAAAGAATCACAAAAAATAAAAATTGTCTTTAGATGTACTAATAAAAAATAATAATATCCCAAAATGAGATAAATGTACTAAAGTAGCGAAGCAGGCAAGTTGGTTCAGGACACGAAATTTAAAGCGCTAACAACAGACAATGAGAATCAGGAAGGCGAACAGGACGAGCGCTTACTCTCAACTGAACATTTATTTAAAACAGCTAAAGCAAACAACCACCGATAAATAAAAATCGACTGAATTATCCAATGGCGTCACCCATCACTACGTGTCAATAAAGTCAACATCATTTTGGTGAAGAAAAATTGACGGCTAGCTGACGCAGCCTTTAACACCCTCTTTCTTTACAGAATGTGCTTCTACCACTTCCCTTGCTACTTTTTCACGGGCCTTCCCCACAACTGTGGTATCTTGAAAGTTGGGCTGGCACAAACAGTCTCTGCAATGAAAGGTAGGTGTCCTCGTGTTTTTCATCGCTACGACTGGTCATGCTCGCGCATCCTCTCATTTCCTCACCGGCCTTTCTAATCAATGTACACCCTACCGCATATCAGCGGTATTCTCTACATCACAGCAACGTTACAGTCGACAAATCTTTTGGCATGATTGACGGTGCATAAGCAGGAGTCGTTCCTTTTTTCTTTGATCCGAGGGCATAATTGGTCCAACTTGCGTGATGGCGAAAACACAAGAGGTACATAAAAATTTTCGCCACCTTGTTGCAGTTCTGTAAAATTTTGTGCAGGTACGGAATGTTCGAGGCCTTTTTTTGTTTCATGCCCAGACACTTGTTCTTGATCTTTTTCGACAGTGTCTCAGCTACTCCAAGCAAAATGAAGTTAGATAACCAGCACATCTAAGTCGATGAACCTGCAGGCTGACATAGGTAACTTTTATAAGCTCCGTTTGGAGACAAGATGGACTAATATCCCTTTTTACTGATTTTGAGAGTGCCGAAACGTAAGGGAGGATTCCCTTTTTGGAGCGCAGGTTGTGACACCAACATACGTGGTTTCCCGCGAACTGCAGTCTAAAGTCTAGACACTGAGAGCAACTGTCCATTTGAGAGTTTGTTAGTGAACTTCACGCCGTTTAACAGGTCGTCAAATGTTTTCAAGACACTCTCGAAAACCTGGTAAGTCAGAAAAATTGCAAGAGCGTTGCAATAGAGCCAAATCGTCATTCACATGCCTAACAACCTTACATACTTGTTTCCCTTTCAAACCGACCTGGATATTTCGAATCGAACTTAGCTAAAAAAATGTCGCAGAGGGCAGGTGCGGCGGAATATCCGATGCCAATACCCTCTTTTTGCACGCAGTAGCTGTCTCTAAAAATAATAAAAGTGGACTGCAGGTAAAACTTCAAAAGTTGCATAAAACCATGCACCCTCACATCACAAGTGTTCTGGAAGCCGACAACACAATTCTCCTCAGTGCTCTTACATACAGCAACAAATAGGTCCTGTGAGACACCGAGTAAAAAGATCCTCTACGTCAGGGGTCGGCAACCTTTCGCAGCGGTGGGCCGAGTCGTCACGAAGTCGGCATGGAGGGGCCGGACGGTAGGTCGCGTAAAGAAAGGGGGAGACAAGACGAAAAACTGGCAAAAAGAAAGTGAAGACGTTCTCTGCCCCAGTACCGGGATGCCGGACAATGCCAATTGGGAGCGTTCCTTGTTTCTGCTAACTCCATGAGAGGTCCTAACTGTCATGTGGTTCTCGGATCTGTGTGGGAAAGCTGCAGGGGCGGGGGAGGGGGGGGGTCCATTTCTGGGGTCATGCAGGGGGCTTCATAAAACTGCCGCGCGAGCCGTGGGTTACCGACTACATGCTCTATTACGTCAACTGAGAACGCTACAACGTCTCCAGTAATGTTCGTCTCAAGAAACTCCACTAAGGTCTGTGAGTTTTTTTGTTTTTTTTTTACCAGTAGAAGAACGTTCAGCTTTAGCGTGCTCAGCTGTTTTTCCAAGTAAAGACTGATTTGTTTTTGCCATGATCCCTGCTTTGTGACAAAAGCACAAAGCATGGATTTGCCGAGAACACGTCGAGGTGCCCTGTCTTGCACTGTCTGACGCTTTTTTCGAACGTATACGAATCGAGACCATTGCACAACTTAAGAGCAGCACTCTTAACCCTTTTGGATTTGTTCTGGATCAACCTAAAGTTATTTCAGATAGCGTCTCGAGACTTGACGTCCAGCATGTCTTTTGAAAGCACTACAAACCTTTTCTCTTTGTCGGCCTGCAGTAAGCCAAAATTTAACTTTTAAAACTGGCTACTACATTATTTAGTATGCTTCCACTAGGGACTGATGACTTTTTGGCGCACATCGCAACAAGCAATCCACCCATTCCAAAACACGCCTGTCCCTCTCCTCCACCAGTACCTTCTAAGACACAGCTCGCACCACAGTCAGAAGTTCGTGTGACTTCATACGTGGTTCAACACTGTACTTAGGTCCTTTTTTTAAAAAAAAGGCATTTGCATTGTATCTGCGCGTTGCACCTGTCCTTGGTGATACTTTTTTAGCTATGTTAGATCCAAATGTCCAGATTGGCTTGGAAGGGAAAGAAATATGTAAGGCTGTTAGGTATGTAGACAACTATTTTGGTGCTATTGCAACGCTCTGGCAATTTTTGACGCACCAGGTCGTTGAGAGCGTATAGTGTGTTTGATGACAGCTCAAAGAGCTTAAAGTTCACTCACGAACTTCCAGGTGCCCAGTTTCTTCAGTTTCTAGCCTAGAGACTGAGTTCACGAGAAACAACGTTTGTTGGTGTTACAACCCGTGCTCCAAAAGGAAATCCTCCCCTACGATTCGTCATATTCAGAATAAGTAAAAGGGGTATTACTTCGACTTGTCTCCAGGTGGCAATTAAAAAAATATACCACAATGTTACGCGTGACAGCTTCAGCCTGCAGGTTACACGACGTAGATGTGCTGGTGATCCAACTTCAATTTTGTTTGGAGTTGATGAGACGCTGCTGAAAAGATGAAAGGCAAGTGTCAGGGTATGAAAGAAAAAACAAAAACAAGATCTGAGGTCATTCTCTACCTGCACAAAATTTTATATAATTTAAAAAAGTTGGCAAAAGATTTGATAAGCCGCTTTTGTTTTCGGCGCCACTGAAGTTTGGCCCAATTATACCCGCGGATCGAGAGAAAGAAACAACAAAAAAAAACTAAACGACGCGCGCTTAAGCTTTTTTAATCATGCCAAAAGATCTGTGAATATAACGTGAGTGTGGTGTACAAAATACCGCTCACATACGGTAGGGTGTACATCGGCCAGACAGGAAGGTGCGCAACTGAGCGGCTGCTCGAGCATGACCTGTCATAGCGATAAAAAAAACAGGACACCTACCTCCTCATTACAGAGATCATTTGTGCCGGTCCAACTTTCAAGATACCACGATTGTGGAAAGGGCCCGTGAAAAAGTAGCAGAGGAAGTGCTAGAAGCGCCTGCAATAAAGGAAGAGGGTACTGAAAGCTGCCTGATCCAGCCGTCAACTTCTCTGCATCGAAACGAGGTCGACTTTTATGACACGTGGTGATGGGTAACGTCATTAGGTAATTCAGTGAATTTGTTTCATAGTTGGTCAATTGCTTTGGATGTTTTTCAATAAATGCTCACTCGAGAGTAAGCGCTCACACTGTTCGCCTCCCTTACTGTCATTGGTAATTGTTAGCGCTTCTAATTTTTTCATGTGAAGAAAATGTGTTCTTTCAAACTAACTCTAGTTTGCTCAATTTCCTAATTTTTTAGTCATATGAAGAGTCTGCTCCAAAGATAGGTTATCCTATAATCGTCTACGATATTGGTGACGTGACAGAATGTTAAAAGCTCAAGTAGTGTTGCGTTTTCAAAGGGGCCGTGAAAAGATATTGGACTGAAATGTTTATAATCTTACACGAGCGTACTGACACTCTGTAACTTATGCAGGCTTGAGGCAACGGCACTAAAAAAGATACGTTTTTGTCACTGTAATTTTGAAGATAAAAAGGAACTTTAGTCTCGCTCGCAAAACTTCATGACGTATCAATAGGGACAGCATTGTTCTCGTGGTGATGAGGATTGCCCTATATTAATAAAATTCAAATTATGGTCACATTTCTAATGGCGAATTCACTGGTCGTTTTGGAGGGCGCCGGGATCGACTTTTCTCGAGCGCGCCTATTTCACTGGGCCATCGGGATCGAGACTGACATATTCCACCCGTCGTTTTGGGTCAGCTCCCACTCCAGATTTTGATCCGGATCCGAGAAAAGTCACTCCGCCGATTGTGGTGGATTCGTCCGGAAGCCAGCCTGGTCAGCCCTCAGCGCGCACGTGACTTACTTCCTCAACGGGCATCTCGCATCTCGCCTAGAAGAATTCGTAATGGCCGCTCACGATGTGCCGCCCGCTTTACTGCTGCTGCTGCTTCTGCTTGATGAGTTTCTTGAGCAACTCCTCCAACTTCAGCGGCTCGAGTAGCAGCGACGACGAGGTTTGCTTGTTTGTACAGCATGAACTCGACTGCCGTTTCGGGCCTCCGCAGCAGAGGCCGAAAATCGGGAAGTACTTGGACACCGTTCGAGTATTCCGACGAAGAGGCAAGTTGGCTACACTGATCCGCATCACTTATCGACACGTATCTTTCACATCATGATTAACTTTCCTCGTGCGTTGAACACGTGTTATTAGCGCCGCGATTGCGAAAACATGTGATTCGAGATTCGGGACCGCGGGAAGGCGATTGATTCCAGGGAGGTTGAACGACGGGAAGGCAACCGCTGATCATATTTCACTGAGGTCCAGGGGCGGCGCGACTCCGTTCGGATCGCGCGCCCCATCTCGGATCCGGTCTACTTATCCCGGCGCGCTCCAAAACGACCAGTGGAATTCGCCATAAGCCAAATCGCAAATACAGCTAAGTAGATACAACCGTTCATTTTTTGTGACTGCACCCACATTTTCGCAATACTGGCAGCCCAAACTTGAAGCTCTCAAAACTGGTTGGCGTGATGATTCGCTGAAGTCATTTTAATGCGAAACCATTGACTCATTAACTGTAACACAGAGTGGAGTAGGCGTTGTTTGTAACCGTCTGCAGTAGAATGACGGCACCCACAAGCGGAATTCCTATTGGCTGCGACGCGTCATAACAGATGCATCGTCACGGAAGCCGGCCGGGCGCTCAAGGTCAAAGCGGACGCGCCTCAGAAATAAAACGCAAAGAGAAGCACAGCAACGCCCATGCATCGTCACGGAAGCCGTGGAGCCGGAGGGGCATCGCGCCTGCGCAGTGGGGGAGCGTGATGCCACCGCCGGCGCGCCGTGTGAAAAAAAAAGATGCCACCGCCGGCGCTGCTTGTAGGAATGCGAAAGCATTCCTACACGTAAGCGGTTATAGGTGTCTCTGCCGAATTTTTTTTAGGGACCTGGTTCCCCCTTATTCCCTAGATCGCAGGGAGGTACAACTTCCTTAGCTACTCGTGTTATAGCTAAGTAAGCCATATTTGTCAATATATACAGATGTATAATAAAGAGAGTGTAGCGGTTCCGTGATCTGCCTTTCTCGTGCACCGCCTGTCTTAACAGTTTTGACGGGGAGAAAACGAAGAATAGGGATTGTCGCCGCCGCAGTACCACGCGACTAACGCGGCCGCTGCAGAGGAAGAAGAAAAGAGAACCGTTTTTTACAACCCAGGAGTCGGACGTGTCTTGTTCCTATCTGTTAAATTTAGAACACAACCTTTACAAAATTCATGACCCGGGTCGACGAGCGACTTCTGCACGGTTTTTATCCAGCCCCAAGTTGCCACCGTGAACGAACCCAGAGGTGGGGAGCTCACTGGTGGGAATACCAGCTCAACTCAGTCAGTGGCGATTGTCCGGCTCAAGCTTCCGCCATTTTGGACAAAAAATGCAAAGGTGTGGTTTGCTCAAGTTGATGCCAAATTTCAACTCAACCACATCTCCTCACAGGCAGCCAAGTACCTTCACGTTGTCGCCTCACTCCCAGCGGAGGTCGCGGACGGAGTAGAAGACATCCTCGCGGCCGCCCCAACGGCCGACCAATACGACCACCTCAAGGCCGCCATTCTCCCCTAAAACCAGCCTCGCAGCGAAGCCAGCTTCAGAGCCTCCTCAACATGAGGGAGCTCGCAGACCAGTGTACATCCCAGCTATTACGCCGAATGCGACAACTTCTGGGCGACGCCAACTCGGAGGCAGACACATCGCTCCTCCGTAAACTGTTTTTGCAGTGCCTACCGCACAACATGGTCATTGTGCTAGCAGCGGCCGAGGACATGCCCCTGGAGTGCCCAGCCGAGTTGGCAGATCAGGTGGTAGAGTACTCTACAACCTCGGTGGTCGCCGCGACCAGTTCTCACTCCCGAGCGTCCGAGAACGCGACGGCCCAACCAGCACAAGACACAGTGGCCCGACTCAACCGCTTAGAAAAGGCCGTACAAGATCTGCGTTTCACACCTCCCGGACGAGTGTCTCCTCGGCGACGGTCAAGTTCCCATCGTGCCTCCCCGGCAGCTGTGTCACAAGATGGTGGACTATGCTGGTATCATCGTACGTTCGGGGCGTCAGCCCGCAAAAGCTCCCAGCCATGTTCGTGGCAGGAAACCCCGACCACCGGGCACAAGGAGCGGCGGGTGCTCCCGGTTCACAACCCAGCCGCTTGTTTTACGTAATAGAAAAAATCATTTACCATCGGTTTCTAGTCGACACCGGAGCAGAGGTCAGCGTTATACTGGTGTTACCCTCTGGGAAGCGTCGTCTTCCACAGACAGCTCCACTTCGAGCTGTCAACAGTACCTCCATCCCTACATACAGGCAGCGATCGTTGAAAATCGACTTGTGACTGAGGAAGACGTTTTGTTGGACCTACATCGTGGCAGGCATTTGAATGACTATTCTCGGCGCAGATTTCGTCAGTCACTTTAATCTAGCCGTAAGCATGCACTCCCGTCGCCTGGTGGATGCGACGACTCACGTTTCTATCACCGGCAACGCCTCCACGTACGTCGTCTCGAAGATACGCCCTGCTCCCCCAAGTTCAACGGACGAGGAATTGCTAGCCATGTTTCCAGAACTTACGAAGACCAACAACCTGACCCAACTAGTACGACACTCCGTCACACATCATATCGTGACTACTGGGCCTCCAACGTTTGCGCTGCCACGTCGCCTCACAGGTGAGCGTCTCTTAGTGGCCCGACGCTGAGCTTGAACACATGTTACAACTCGGCATAGTCCGGCCATCGGCGAGCAGCTGGTCCTCTCTTCTACACCTGGTTCCCAAAGGAATCGTTGGAGACTGGCGACCATGCGGCGATTATCGCGCACTGAACGCCTACACTGTTCCAGACCGCTATCCCCTTCCACATATCCAAGACTTCGCAGCCAACCTGGCAGGAAAAACATTTTCACCAGAATCGACTTGGTCAAAGCGTATCACCAGATACCCGTCGAACCATCTGACATCACCAAGACAGCCATTACCACACCATTTAGACTATTCGAATTTGTTCGCATGCCGTTTGGGCTGCGCAATGCCGCCCAAACATTCCACCGTTCTATTAACGAAGTCACTAGAGGCCTGGACTTAGTCTTCGCATACCTCGACGACCTGCTCGTCGCCAGCTCATGCACCAATGAACACAAACAACACCTCCGGCTACTCTTCGAGCGCCTCCAGTCCTCCGGGCTCGTTGTCAGCGCTGGGGAATGCGTGTTCGGCGTCCCGACCATCGACTTTCTGGGGCATCATGTTACGCCAGAAGGCATCACACCACTGGACGACAAAGTAGGAGCGGTACGAGATTTCCCGCAACCAACCTCATTGCGTAAACTGCGTGAATTTCTCGGACTGCTAAATTTCCACCGACGCTTCATACCTGAGTGAACCCCTCACCGATTTGCCTCGCACGAAGAAAGGCCCGACCTCAATGGTCGAATGGTCTGACGCAGCGGAGTCTGCTTTCTCCCTTGCTGAAGAAAGGCCGGGTTGACGCCACCATCCTAGTTCATCCACAAGCCGACGTCCCCCTTCGCCTGGTGACAGACGCCTCGAGCGTAGCTGTCGGAACGGTCCTATAACAGTACATTGAGGAAGACTGGCACACTCTAGCCTTTTTCTCCCAGAAGATGAAGCCAGCAGAGACAAGGTACAGCACCTTCGGGCGAGAATTGTTGGCCATTTTGCTAAGCATGAAACATTACCGGCACAAGCTGGAAGGCAGCACGTTCCACATACTAACTGTCCACAAACCTCGCACATTCCCATTGAGAGGCAATCACACGAACTATTCTGTCCGGGAACTCTGACAGTTGGGATTCGTCTCGAAATTTAGTGGACATTCGGCACATCCAAGGAACAGACACTTCCGCCTCTGACGCCGTATCGCGAGTAGCAGCGCTTTCACCCCAACCCGCAAAACTCGATTTTCACGCTATGGCAGAGGCAGAGTGCGACGACCCCGAGCTGTTGCCGGAGCGCCGGAAAGAGTCGTCACGACAACTTAAAGACCTTCCCTCACCACTGGGCTCAATTACTATCCCCTGCGATGTGTCCACAGGAAACCCACGGCCCTTCGTACAACTTTCATTCGGAGAGCAGTTCCACGCATTGCACGACCTCCACCATCCAGAGATCCGCAACACACAGCGGCTAGTCACCACATGCTATGTATGGCCCAGAGTAAAAGCTGACGTGCGCCACTGGACTAGGAGTTGCCTCCAGTGCCAGCGTGCTAAGATCACGAGGCACAACAAAACTCCTATAGTACCTTTTCCACTCCCGGAGGCACGTTTTGACCACGTCTATCTCGATCTTGTAGGGCCCCTGCCACCTTGCCAAAGATTCACCTATCTCCTCACCTGCGTGGATAGGTACACAAGGTGGCCAAGGCCATACCCATCCCTAACATTACAGCCAAGACGGTCGCAGATACCTTTGTTAGGCATTGGATTTCCCGATACGGTTGCCCATCAACCATAACCACTGATCGAGGACGACAGTTTGAGTGAGCGCTCTTCAGGGCACTGGCTCAGCTCCTCGGCGCACGACACATTCGGACAACATCCTACCACCCTTCAGCCAACGGGATGGTGGAACGTCTTCACCGAACTCTGAATGCCTCCCTAACAGCACAGGAAGACCGTAATCACTGGCTTCAGCATTTGCCCCTAGTGCTGCATGGTACCAGATGTGCTTTCAAGGCACATTTGGAGTGCACATCAGCGGAACCAGTGCTCGGTTTAACACCAAGGCTACCAGGAGAATTTTTCGCTCCCCTCAACGAGCAAACGATTCCAGCACCGTGCGACTACGTGAACCGATTGCGAGAAGTTTTCAAGCAACTGCAACCAACACCTCCAAGAAATCCTGCCACCCGCAAAGTGTTCATGTCTTAAGAACTTAAAACCTGCACACATGCTTTCGGACGCCTCGACTTAGTCAAAAAGCCGTTGACACCGGCATGCGATGGCCCCTTTAAGGTTCTGGAAGGAACATTAAAACGATCACTTTAGAAGTAAATGGCAAACAAGAAGTCATCACTATCGACCGTATCAAACCCGCCTTCCTGGACGCCACAGCCCCAGCTAATACGAAGTATTCACTGGACGCCATATTTGTGGGTGCTGTTTAGAGCGCATGCTCAGAACGAGCTCACATCAATGAGGCGCTAAGACCGGCACTCTTGATGGTGCGGAATGCGCGTTGCAAAAGAACTGTGGAAGCTCGCCATCAGCACGCGCTCAGCAGCCGCGCACACAGCTATGGCCGCCAGTGAATACTCCCTATACCATCATCTCCTCAACACCGAACACCGGAACAGTCCCACCACGACAACACAAAAGTCGCACTGTGACATTTACCGTTCCAGCGATTTGAAGCCTTCGTTTATCGTCTCCTGGCTATACCAGCCTAAAGCCATGAAACTGGAGGGGGCCTCTGTAGCGGTCGCGTGATCACCCTTTCGCGTGCACAGCATGTCCTAACAGTTTTGACGGTGAGAAAACGAAGAATTGGGATTGTCGCCCCCGCAGCAGGACGCGAATAATACGGCCGCTGCAGAGGAAGAAGAAAAAAGAACCGTTTTTTACAACCCAGGAGTCGGACGTGTCTTGTCCCTATCTGATAAATTTAGAACACAACCCCTACAAGAGCATTTGATCGCTTCAAATGTTTACTGAGTCTTGAGGGTCAGCATGCACTCTCATTATGTGAAGCTATGTATGAATACAATTTTTTATATTTTGGCTTCGTTTTAGTTTCAAATGCCAGCCCTGCAGGCTAATTGGTCAGGTTGAAAAATATTGAAAACACATTTTAGCACTTACCTACATTGCGATACTACATTTAATAGCAATCGAAGAGTTATTAAAAAAAGAACATGATGTCACATTTATTGCCACAATAGCCGTGCGACAACTCTGTTAACAAAACATCTGACGTTGGAGTTTAGAAATAGTTCGTATCTCTTCAAACTTCTGTTTACGTTTCATTGCGTGTAGAAAAACATAGCAAAGTAATGTCTTGCCTTTAATGTAAAAATGTCGTCAGTTTGTGTTACTACAACATACCAAAAAATAGCAGTAAACCGCTTGTGAACCGGTAAGTTTAAATTTGTCTCCTGTTCAGTTCCGGTTCTGGTCAAAACAACGTTTCTGTTCTGGTTCTCGGTTGGGTTCTGTTCTGTTACTGTTTGTGGGAATCTGTGTGCCTTCTACTTATTTGTGTGTCCGATTTTGTGTGGTTTTATTTATTCTAGCAGATACCTTGAGGTAGAACGACATAAGAAAATATAGGGATATAGCAAATATATTTGTAAAAAATCTACATTTTTAAACTCCGAGGGAAGTTTACTTTAACCCCATGTTTAAAAAAACAGCCGCAAAAAAAAGCAATTGCATTTAAGGATACGATATCGCGATTCGCCAGTGTCTGCGAGACGGTTATGCAGAAGCTGTTTCTGGTGCAGAACGAGAGACGTCGTTAACGATCTGGAACATCTCTACCACTTGCCACTTTACGCAGCATCGAGAGAGTAGCTCGTGACAACAAAGGTGAGAATTGTTTCTGATATGTCGTCACATAAACTAGAGCAGGACCGTCTCAACATTCATCTAGTGACGGGCCGATACTTCTTAGACAAGCTGCTACAGACCCTGGTACACTACTCAATTTAGAAAGTTGCAGTGACAGCAGACATTTGAAAGGTGTTCCCATAGATTTCACTTAGCGCGAAAGATTGAATGCCCTTTGTTTCCTAGAGATCGAAATACTCTTCAAACTCTCAGGGCTCTATTATCATTGCAGGGATGAAAATTTACGATTCAGGACAACTTCTAGACCCTTTTTACTTAAAGCTATGCTCCGGCATCACTCTCAGATGGCTGGAGCAAGCCCGGAGCCTGCCTGTATACTGCTGAAGTCGTTTTATTTTGATGACATCCTTGCTGGAGTAGCGAATCATGATGACACTTTTAAACTCTATACAGAAACTTGACAAAGTTTACAAACAGCTTGCAAGACAATAAATAAGAACTGACTTCACTGAAGAAAATAAAATCCCGAATAACGCCTAAAAAATTCCCCAAAAAACCAACGATGTATTCTAGTTTTCACTAGGATCCATCATTACTTCCGTCGTAATGATGGATCGCCACAAGCCGTCAGCAAAACAAAGTTTATTCCCCAGGCATCGGAATAAATTTTTGATATCATGGCAACCATTTACGATTCGTAAAAAAATATTTCAGCAGCGGTGGGAGGAAGACTTGTCAAGAAAGAAGAACAGTAATGTTCCTGAAGGAACCAGTTAAGACCGCAGCACGTAGTACGATAGAGTCAAGTAACTCTTATCACTTTCCATATTGCGTTTCCCATTCAACAAAATGAAGGGATTGCAGCAATCAACCGAGCGGCACGTAGTTCTCAAGCCTACGGGGCCAAACTATAGATTATATTGTTTAAAAATAAAGGAACGTCGAGGTTCATCTAACTGCTACTAAAATTCGAGTTGCCTCACTCAGAATGAAAACTCTTCCTTGATTAGAGCTGATAGGATTGATTGGAGCACGATCACTTGTAATTTCTTGAGATGACTTTTCAAAAATATAATTTCACCTGATGCTCGTGAACAGACTTCAATATGACTCAAGGGCGTGAATAGCAGTGGTAAACATCTATAGCAAATTACGTCGAAGAAATAAATTGTTAACAATAAATTCCGCAGGAAAAGATAACACTGTCGACTTGGTCAGTAGAAGGATTTCTGTTTACTGTTTGGAAACTACCCAGGCTTGGTGGAAAGGCCAAGTGTGGCTTCGAAGGCCTTTATGAACGGTCCGATAATTCCTTCGAGGACGCACAGGAGTAGCAGAGAAGTTGCACTTGTGCTGTCGTATTACCAGCTAAATCCAGACGTTTCAAACCACGCTTTGATCTGCACTGTTACTGCAGTACACAGAACGCAATTCGAGTTACCACTTGAATACCCCTTTTTTTTCCTATGCAATTGCTAGCGTCACCGTCGAATCTGTACAATCATTTAAATACCTAGGTGTAACACTGTGGAACGATCTATCTTGGGGCGCGCATACTACCAACGTCATATCAGCAGCAAACAGAGTCCTTGGATTTCTTAAACGTAATCTACGCCATGCCCCGAAGCACGTACGTTTACTTGCGTACAAATCCCTTGTTAGATCAAAACTCGAATAAGCATCTGCCATCTGGAACCCTCACCAAGCATAAATTAACAATGAACTTGAATCTGTTCAAAATCGATCCACAAGGTTCATTCGTTCTGCCTACTCATACGATACGTGCTTCATCATTAAAAGCAGAATCCGGCCTGACACCTCTTACTCTTCGCGGTCGCACTTCCAGCCTCTCCATCTTTCACAAGTTTCACTACAGCTCGCTGAATCATGCACCTTACATTGTCCCCCCATCACGCATATCACCGCGCATTGGTCATCCACTTCAAGTAACACTCCCACGTGCCCACACTACGACTTTTTTAGCCTCCTTTTTTCTCAAGCAGCAGCAGACTGGAACGGCCTTCCCCACCACGTCGCCGCCATCACTTGTCTATCCGCATTCATGGAGACTGTCGTCAACCACCTTCCGACATGAATGTCTGTTAAAAATGCTTTTATATGTAACCCCACCCCTTATGTAATACCCCTGACGGGGTCTTTAAGGCAATAAAATGAAATGAAATGGAATATTTTGATTTAACAAGAACTGCTCCAGGAAAAAAATGTCAACATATTAGTGGATCAACTAGACCGAACAAAACGTCGCTAAATTACTGACGTTCAAAGCATTGTATTCTCTAAAGAGATAGCGTCATTGGAAAAAAATAGTAAGTAAAACCACAACGTGGCCAATCTTAACCGCTTTTCAGATGGCAAAGCAATTACGCGTAGGCTAAAGGATCCAACAATTGCCTTCAACTCAAGAAGTGAACAACATATAATTTTATCATTCGACAATCCCTTAACGGAGTTAATAATATGAAGCGCGCATCAGCCACTTATACATGTGGAAACTGCCGAAGCACTAACGCAGCTGCGTAAGTGTGTTTGGCTGACTCGAGGGGGCAACTGCTTAGTCGAATTATACATAACTCTTCTGCATGCTCGGGAATTCACTATGGATCAGTATCAGTACCCACAGCTCTCCTACCTGTAGATCGCATTAAGCCAACAAACTCTTTAGAGATTGGGTGTCTGAACATTAGTGTCTAATTTATCTAAACTTTTATGACACTTTTAACATACGCAGTGTAAGAGCAGTACATCGTGAAGTCATTGCATACATGTCTTCTCAGACTTTCTTGTTAATACTACCCGTTTTGTGGTTTGAAAGAGCCTGCAGAATATCCTCTACTCAGAGAAGGCTCTTGAGTTTAAAAGGCTAACATAGACATCAAGGAGGTTTGGAGATGCCTACACTATGTGTGAGCGAGGGTCCGCCACAGCGCCCAGGGGCCACTACCGACCGCTCATAGACTGCCTCCTGTACTTGCCTCCAGACAGGTTGCTGAGGCAAGCCTGCCCATACTGATTGGGGGAGTCCAGAATTTATAAAAGGGGACACGCCCACGGAATGGGAGGGACAAACTGAGGGCATGGAGACGTGTAGGGGGGACGCCACGGCCATCGTTGTACTTTACTACTAACAAACGATTTCTGTTATACTAATAAATGTTGTTTCTTGTTTTGAAAACCCCGGCCTTGTGTTGTTCCTTCGGGATGGTCATTCAGCAAGGCAACCCTACCACACCCATCAGGATGTTCAAGGTATTTTGCACAAAACTAGATTTCATGGAGGTTTAGCGCTGAGATGGCAGCCTGTTGGGACGATTGTTGGGAAACATTTGTGCTGTGAACTCATACTTTCGGAAGGTTCTTGGACAAAATTCGCTAAATTTCGAAGAGCTCGCCACTGTTGTGCAAGTAGTAGAATCGACGGTCAACTCACGACCATTAGCGTGTTGTTTTCATCCAGAGCACCACCAGCCGGAAGCTTTAAAGGGATGCTGAACCGAAATTTGGATTTCACAAAATAAGGTAGCAGGAGTGTTCAACGGGGCCGCCACAAACCCCAAAACCCCACTCATAAAGATATATCTCGAACGGATGGCCGTAGTTTTGTAAAATAAGGATGCGATTGAGTGAGAATCACGACGTCGCGTTTCCTGCAGAATTGTTGAGGAGGAGGGGAAACGGCCTTGCTTCCTTCTCTCGTGTTCTCGCGGAGTCAAAGCGAGAAGAGGAGAAAACCAGAATCGGGCGACGTCACGAGTTTTTTTGGCCTTGTTCAAGCGTGCTCTTCTTTCACAAAAATGCGGCCATCCGTTGGAGATAGCGCTTTAGGAGTGACGCTTTCGGGTTTGTAGCGCCCCGCCTAGCGCTTCCGCGTTGTTTTCTGAAATCGAAATTTCGGTTCAGCATCCATTTAACTCATTATTATTTGTTGATCGTCAAACGACATAGAGTCTTAATGTCATCTACAGACGCGAAAGTATTACAGCAGACACAAAATGATTTTGCAAAACGTCGGAGCTGCCGACAGCTACTGGTTGCAAAGTTCTGTAAAATATAGAGGATCGAATATTGTTATCGTCATCATGCGCATTACGGGAAGCCACAAGAGAAAAAGTATTTGACCGTTTGAGACATCGTCATCACTCATACGCTTAGAATCCTAAAACGGTTCAGAAACTCTGGACGGACGGCTGCTCATCTCATCTTACGAAGGTTTGCTGCTGATCTTCTGTTACGGCAGTGTACAAAACTGGCCCCACTGCCTCGAGTATGGTGCCTGGAGCGCGTCTCTGACTGTTATGTTTAGCGTCCTATCCCGGCCATGGATCAAAAGTGGTCCCGAAGTGGCAACAAATGACGTCACCGGAGTGCCATGCTGTCGAATGTAGCGATCCGAGTGGTTGATCGTAGATGTTCCGGCAAAAAGCACGAGCAGACGTGAGTATCGCTGTCGTCACGGCGTCCCGACTCCCGGCTGCCGAAGCTTCCGTGGAATGTCAAGCTGGAGACCGACCTGCTGTAGAACTGTCGTCTGTCACAGACACCACCTCCGCAGTGACGCCGCTATGGTCGCGGCCGGTGACATCATGACACTTGTATGACGTCATCAGGCGGAAATGGAGGGACCAATTTTTTCACACGTTAAACACACCAAACGAAGACGGGTACCACACACAATATCGAGAGTGCTGTCATTAGTTATGTCGACGGCGATGCAGCTTCCGCTGTCTTTTATGCTTGCGTTCGTTTTAAACTTTTTCATCTTAATTTTTTATCGCAGAAGAAGGAAATGCGTATTATATATCGTGTCAAACGCTCATCACCACTAAAAAAGCTGCAATAATATATTTATTTCACTATTTAAAAATAATATTTGACATCAAATTTGGTTTAATTTGGTTTTAACCGAGACTAAAATAGCCGTGTAACACCACCTCCGCTTGCGGCTGTTGTCGAAGGATTGCGAATATCTCGCTCTTCACACCCCTCATCAGGTGGCGCAGCTTCTCCTCGGTAGCCTGAGGGTCGGCGCGGGCGCTCAGGCGAAGGACATCCTCGACGAAACTGGTGATGCTCTCATTCGGGCCTTGTGTCTTTTTTCGAAAAATGTCTTCGGCCCTCTCGCTTCAGTATTGGCTGGCAAACGTCGTCTTCAGTTCTAGCTTACACACCTCCCACGAAGTTAAAGAAGTCTCGTGGTTCTCCAGCCAGTACCTTGCAGTCTCTTCCAGCGAGAAGTAGATGTTCTGCAAGCACTGGTCAGCTGTCTACCCGTTATGGCGGGCCGCACGCTCACAGTATTGAAGCCAGTCTTCAATGTCCTCGTGGACTTCCCCGTGGAAAGGCGTCGGAGTCCGGGGCTGCGACGGGAAGGTATACGAAGGTAGCGGCGGCCGGGGTCTGCGACGACTGGTTGTCCATCGTCGGCCCCTTTGACTGCTTGGTCTTGTGTGGCAAGGGTCCAAGTTCAGGTGGTAGGCTTTGGTTGCGGCGACTTGATCGGGTCCCAGTCTGGTCTTCGTTGGGTCCTCGGGGGCTTGGGTTCGGACTTGCACTGCGGGCCCTCGGAGGGGTGCGCTGCACGGACTTGCGTTACCCGCTCCTCCACCAAAATGTCACGAATGACGAGGTGACGAACAAGGAATAACTGAGGAAACTGAAACGTTCAATGGGGCGAACTTGTGCCAAAAACAAAAAGAAAACAGAAGATAACAACAGAGCGTCGCGGGCGTTGAAGTCGGCGTAACAGCAGGATCAAACACTGGGGAGAGACGGACTCCGGCTTGCCACGCGGAGCCCCTTTGTACACGCGTGGGCTTCTGGAACAATCGGCGTAGAAGGTTCGGCATGTAAAACATTCTAACCTCCAATCAGTAACACGGTTCTCGAATTCGCCAGAACATCACAGTACAGAGTCAACAAAAATGCGTACCCGCGGCCAGGATCTCGAACCGTGGCTTTCTGCGTGAAAAGGAAGCGCCATAACCGTTAGGTCACGTGTGCGCTGCCTACTAGGTCAGCTGCGCGCGCGGCAATATTGTTGTCTAGGGGGAAAAAGACGCTTACACATATGGACAGATTTAGAATTTTTTTGCTATCAGTTGAGAGTGTAATACAAGACGATGGCGCCACGGTGTGGCTTCTAGTAAAACTATCATATGTACTCTCACAATCAATATAGAATGTGCAAACCGCTCTCCTGTGGACCGCGATATGTTGTCTTGGCCTGCGTTACGCGCCGGTCAAGGCAACAAAGGATGCAGAGACCGTAAGATACAATGCATAAGCATGCAAAGCATATCGAATAAAATATTTGTCATAAAGAGTAGGATGCAATGCATAAGCATCCAAATCATATAGAATCAAATACTTGTCATAAAGAGTAGGATGCTATGCATAAGCACCCAAATGATGATGGTTGGGGGTTCAATGGCACAAGAGCAACTTCATAACCATCCAAAGCATATCGAATAAAATACTTGTCGTAAAATGGTATACATAAACATAGCTAAGAAAATCTTTTTCAGAAAACAGATGATTCACCTAGGTGCTTAGCGGAAATCGAACCCCTGACCATGCTATCGCAGACCGATATCTTTGCTCGGCGTCCCAAGTAAGTGATTAACGAGTGCGCAAGCGACTGGACTAAAGGCCGATGCGCACAGTTGCGTTTGAGCGCGATGCGTTCCGTAGCAGAAAGCGGACGCGTAGTGTTAAGAAGTACTCGTGCGCCAAGCTTGTACACTCGGTTGCGTTGACACGCAGTCGACCGCAAACAAGAGCCCACAAGAACGAACAATCGTCGCTAGCGGTTCACCAATAGTAAGCAAAAGCCACGGCAACAAGGCGGCACCCAGTGACAGCGTCGAAGTGGCCGATCTTGGAACGATTCCGTTGGCTTACCCAACATTCCGTTGGGCCTGAACCCTTGCAGCCTTGGAAAAACTTGATGCCGCAGTCTCCACCACTCCCCAAACCAAAGAGGAAGTTCCGCGTGCGGAGAAATTGGAAGCTTATCGTCGAGTGGCGCGAGCAATCGCTTGACTCTCCTTTCCTTTCTCTGCTTCTGATTCTTATACGTTAATGCGCTCTCGCTACTTCCCCGTCCAAACCTTAGCCGGCCTCTACTCCCTTGCTGCGTGATGCTACGCGTTGCGCCACAGCTCTTGTTACTGAGCGGTGGCCATGGACTTCGAGTACGGCAGGGAGCCGGGCCAGGACAGGACCGCATTCATAATGGCGAGAGCCCGGTGTCTCAAAAAATATACTATGTTCATTCTACATTTCGTAAGAGAAGTCGTTCAATATCTCGGAGAGCACAGCACTAATGAGCTCGCTGCTCCTTATGTAGGGATAATCTTTCCCCCTGCGCTCATTTGGGGACTCTGCTGAGACGTGAGGAGAGAGGACGAATTTTGGTGACGTCGGATGATCCAACGTTCGGCTCTGCATTGCCCCTCTCTTCAACACACACACACCCACGCACATGCGCACTGTACTCTGCATAACTTAGTCCACAACCGCTTGCCCAACTGCGCGGTTGTCGTCCAAAATCCGCCTCACTAGCCGCTGACTCGAAGGGTGAAGTAACAGACGCTGAGGTAGATGATCCCAAATTCTTGAAGATCCAGTCGTTTGAACCACTTGAGGGCCTTTGTCCTTGGGGTCCTCTGCTCACCCTATTGAAAATTCTTATATGTATGAGAAATTTCTCGTGTCCAATAACCACATATGAAGCATACAAGATATATAAGAACTTTAAAAGAACGCATAAGAACTATATAAGAACCATATAAGAACTATATAAGAACTATATAAGAACTATATAAGAACTATATAAGATATATAAGAACGCACAAGCACCATATAAAAAACTTCTGAAAAGCTTCTTATAATTTTCTTATATAGGTTCTTATATATCTTGTATCGTTCTTATATAGTTCTTATATGGTTCTTATATCATTCTTATATGTTCTTATATATCTTGTATGATTCATATGTGTTTATTGGACACGAGAAACTTCTTATACAAATCACTTTTTTCACTAGGGCACGTGCCCCGCCTAGAAGCGATGAAGGGCAGGGCCGCTATGCTTTCCCGAAATATCACCCCTGCAGCGAGGTTCCGCCTCCATCGATGATCCGGAAGATCGCGTTGACGCAACACATTTTAAGACGCGTTTGTGCCGCACGTTCCTGCAGTCTTTAGGACACCCAGAGTCGGCCGGCACTCGTGAAGGCCATGCAAGTGGCTTGCGACGGTTACACGCAACACGGCGCGCTTCGTAACCGTTGCAACCGCTTCCTGCACCAAGGACGCTACTACGCGCTAAACGAGTTCAAATGCGAATGTGCGCATGAGCCTTAAGTATACGACTTGCCATTAATGGTCACCTGCGAAAGCACGCGACCATAAGAGGTAAGGTATGCGTAGTCTGGCATACTTAGTTCGCAGTCTATTGTCGGCGCTGAGTCATATTTCGTCCAACATACTTAGACCATAAGCTAGAGCCGATTGTTGGTTCTACTTAGTCTGCAGGAGGCCCTTGTCACCAAGTGATACTTAGCCCACAATATTCCGTTCACAAGCGACCATCGGGGCAAGTCATACTTAGTCAAGAACACTTAGTCTTAAAGCAACTGTTGGCCGTGATTCATACTTAGTCCACAGTATTTAGTCCGCAGGATGCCGTCGGCGGCGAGTCATACTTCGTCCACCGTCGACGGCACGTTATACGTACTGCAGGATATTAAGCCTGCAGGCAACCAATGCTGGGGATCTACGGTTCTGATTAGTGAATCCGAAGGAGACCGTCTGAGGTGAATTATACTTAGTCCATAATACTTAGTGTGCAGACAACTGTTGGCCGCGGGTCATTACTTAGTTCAGCAAACTTTGTCCTCACGCGACCGCCGGCGCGCACAGCTGGTTCCCGACGAGTGGTTGCTCCATACGTCAATCCACAATATCCCCGAGTAAATTATAACTCACCAAGGGATAGTGCAGCCAACGTTTGAGGTCAATACTCGGGACAAAGGTTAAATGATAGAGCAAATGACGCGATAAACCTCCCCTTCGCCATTACTTGTTAGCATGAGGGCTTTATTACAATCCAAAAGCATTAAAAATTCACGGCCCGGTGTATTCACCAAAAAAGCACAACCAATGGAATACATTTCATCAAAGCATGCTCGTGGTACACTATACTCCCAAAAAAATGTAAACCTGTTTTTGTCATTTTGTTGAATCTGGAGTTGATAAGAGTGCGTTTTATGGACGGCTCATCTGAAAGCATCAAAAGCTCCTCGCATGCAAGTATGGTCACTCATAAGGAACGCATACTACACGAAATACAGATTCTGTGATCTTCGTGTTGAACCAAATGACCAAGGCATGTTTAACTTTCCACGGGTGCCGTGAACTGTTGAATCTACGGTAGAAAGTACGAATTCCAGCACATGAACAATAAATAACACCCTTTGAGACGTTTTGTCCAGCGTACCTGATTTGTCAAGGTGACTTGCATGGTTTTCTAAAAACGAAAAATAGTTTGAACACTTAAATATATCATCGGGGTGCAACCCCTGCAGTAGTTTAATTTTGGCAACCTGTCGGTGCTACGCACTCAGCAAAATTGTGCGCGCCTGTATTTCCGTATACTTCACGGAAATAAAATAAGTAACATTGCTTTGTTCATGTTCTCCATCCTGCTGACATGTTCCTAGCTCGGAAATAAAACTAGGAAAAATTTTGCATTAATTTCACTACCTGCACCTAATCGCTCAGAAAAAAAAAAGTATCCATCCTAAAGGTAGAACGTATTACGACTTAAAATGTGAACCCATATTAATTTTAAAAAAAACTTATCAACGGCGACGGCGTTTTATTTATATAGTTTCCCAGGAGTCCAAGGGAATTCTTTAATGCATAGTGTCTCTAAAAAAAAATGCAGTTTTTTGTTTGTTTGTTTTTTCACCGCAAGCGTAAACCGTGCTTGCGTAATGAAGGCCTCGCAAATCTGGTTCCTTCTCCGCTTAAAGGTACGTTTACACCTGAGAAGAAATCCGCTGCCGCGGGAGCGGATCCGCTCCCGGCGGCGGCGGCGACGAGCGGATTGCGTTTACATCTATTTCCCTAAATCGGCGGCGGCGGCGCCGGCTGCGGCAGCTATTCTCGTAACATCCCGTCAAATATGACGAGAAGGCGCGAGAGTTCCCACCTCGGCCGTCTTTCCCGGGCGCTGCCGCTCCCGGAAGTCGTGACGTAGGCAGCGTCGCGCTGCGCAAGAATGTCACTTCCGGTCAGCGAAACGCCTCGTTCGGCGGCAGAAATAGGTCCCGGACCTAAACGGCTCTCCGCCGCGTTTTCCGCCCAGCGTTTCGCCCCAGCGGCAAAGCTGGGCGGATTCGCTGGCGGATCCGCAAGTGTAAACGTACCATAAAACGGCCATCCGGGTGACTACTTTTTTTTCCGCGAGAGGCGAAAGTTGTCAGAGCGGCCGCAGTGAGTGGTATTGAGCATTGTGGCGCTGACCAGCGGCGATGGCAGTTGGCGGCAAGCTAACGGCAGTTGCCCAATTCTTGAGCAACAGAAATGCATCGTTCGTGTCCGCTAGGCAGCAGCTCCCGCGAGAAACTTAGGACACTTAGCTGATCACAGTTGCTCTGCACTTCCTGGTGAGGCGGCAGGCCACAGTGAAGCGGTAGTGAACATTCGGCCAGGACCGAGCGTTTAATGTCTGCCTAAATATAGCGCTATAGTTTCGTATTTCATATTTGGCGCAGACCGTCAGTGCTTCATTCGAGTGCTGTTGGTGCGCAGTTCATACTTGCGGTGAAAAAACATTTTACTTTTTGAGAGACATTTTCTTCGTTAAAAACGGCTCACGTTCAGGAGACACAAAATTCCGTTTGGTTGTACAGTAGACCTTGAATACAAGGATAGGAGGGAGACCTGTATTTGAGAACCTCAATATATGTAACACAAACTGAAAAGGAAGACCACATCTTTCTGATTTGACTCATATTCCTTTTTTTTTGTCCAATTGATGGTCCCAATGACCCGCAATAACATTTCTACTGTTTGAATCAAGAAACGTTTAACTCCTTATGTTAGAGAAAAATATTATTTTTATTTGTCGCTTTGAATAAAATATATCATTATGCTAAAACGCCTGAGACTGGGTGTGAAAAAACCTTGAAACAACCAAAAGTAGAGGACTCAGGAAGGAAGTCATTCAGAGACGTCTCAAACATAATTTACGTCGTCTGACTGACTTTTTTCCTTGTCACTTCTACTTTAGGACGTTTCATGTTTGTTTGTTTTTTCACACCCAATCTCAGGTGTTTTAATATAATGATATACTTACACCAGCTCGCCTGCTCCCTTACTGTGTTTTAGATAAAGTGTTGTTTCTTATACATTCACAAAACCAACCTACCAACTAGATGATCAATTAATGCAGAGGTGCAAGAGAGCTGGACAAGAACGACGATAATAATCCCTGGAGAAGAGGAACAAGGAGGACAAAGGACAAACACAAATCTTCAAAGACAACTAATTGACTGGTTCACGACAAAGAAAAATCCGCCTGGTACTGGTATCGAACCAGGGACCTCTCCATTTACAGTGGAGCGCTCTACTGAGCTAACCAGGAGTTAGACGGCTGTAGAGTAACTAGCTTCGCTTTCGTGGTTAATTAAAGTGTTGCGGCATGCGAAATTAATATACTTTTATTTCTTTGAAGTGGCCTGGTGCTTACCCAGAGTGCATCCGAGCAAAAGTATAAAAATGACAACGAAATACATCATTTTTATATTTCTTTGGCTGGGTACCTGAAAGCAATATGAATAACGGAAGATTCAACAAACGGTAAAACCATACACATTTTGCAAGCCTCCGTAACACTAGTTAGTTCCAGTTGTTTACTCGAACAAGTGTTCCAGAATAATGTCAACGCCAAGGTCACCAGTCTCAAATTTGACAGCGCTCGAACAATGAGACAGCTTCAAATAAGAAGCTAGTAGTTGCTCACTTCCCAAAACTAAACTCTTTCTCAAGATACATTTCCTCTAGCACCGCAAGTATTATGTGTATTTCTATATGCATAGTTCATTTCAATATTCATCGATCCTCATAGCTCTCGCGAAGATAATTATGAAATGCGTATGGTTTTGTCTTTTCGATACATACCGATAACTTCAAAAAAGTGACCTCTCAGCCGGTTTCACAAAATTGCAAGGAAAAGAAAATCCGGATTGAAGTCGTCCTTACTATATATAAAAAAAAGAAACACGACCCTTCGCGGGAAAAAATTATTCTGTTAATGTGGCAATGGGAAAGTTGGGTCATGATCGTATACGTAAGCGCCGAAAAATAAAGAGGGACAAGACGTTGACGTAAACACTGACTCAAGCGCTAGCGTTAACGTCAGCTTCTTGTCCCTGTCTATATTTTCGACGCTTGCGTACAATCATTATTTTGTTGTTTCTTTTCTTTTTTCCTTCGGCACCGGAACTCTGACTGTGTTGTCGGCGATGCTGCCTCTTTCTTCGGGAACAAAATTTTCACCTCGTCTCTCTCCTCTCACCGGTACCACGAGGTTTTCTAAATATTCAAGTATGGCCCCCGTTCCACGTATGTTGGGAAATCATTTTCCGGTGCCCTTTTTTCTTCTAGAGAAACCCCGACAAAAGCCGCTTTTTCTCTACAACTAAAGGCCCCAAAATCTGATATAGAAGTAAACCCATATAAAGGGATTCCGATGTAGCTCGAAAGTAAACATCGGGATGCCAAAGCACCGATCAAATGCATAATTTTCCCAATAGTAAGATTTCTTGTTCAAGTCATACTGTGTAAGAAAACCAACGAAATCGAGTCAGCAGACCTCGAATAGCGCTACGGAAAACACACCGCCAAATTAGGCATAATAATTTAAGACTGCCTACGTGTAGGAATCCGAAAGCATCTTTAAACACAGCGCATTCCTAAAAGCAGGGCGCTGGGTGCTCCTCTCGCGCACGGCGCTCCGGCGGTGACATCACGCTCTCCCACTGCGCAGGCGCGGCGAACCCTGCCGGCTTCATGGCGGCTTCCGTGACGAAGCATCTGATATGACACATCGCAGCGAATGAGACTTTACGTGCCGTTTCGCTCAGCCAATGGGAAAATGGGAATTTAGGTGCCGTTTTTCACTGTTACCGACACCGCCGGCTTTGATCCATGTCACAGTTAATGCTGTCGCATTAAAAGTGGAAGGATAAAACGCTATCGTATTTCGCTCTGCTTACTCAAATACACCAACAGTTTCTCTCGTCCGAAGTGTATTGCATATATTGATTTGGCGGAGAATTATTTGATTAGAAAAGTAAACTACCGGCGTAGCAGCATTGGTCTTACCAAGGTGGAGTTTGTCGGCAATATCTGGGTGTAGTGTTCGAGGCGCTGCTTCGGTGGGTACAGTATGGAGTCATTTTATGTATCTGGCGTCGTCTTTCACGTACTTTCAAATAATATCGAATGAGAAGGATGGTACCAGAAGCGTTAAAATTTATGAAGTTATCCATCTTATAAAGTTTTGCATGCGTATGCAACACGGCCTAGGCATCTGTGTTCCTTGAATTTCGACACCGCCACGGGACTTCGGGCGTCAGACTTAATTCTGAGAAGAACGAGGTCGTGACTACAGATTCAGTCCTCAATAATGGAAGTGTTTTTAGTAAGACCAGCTGGGAGTGTACAACGACTGCCATTTCGTCTACCAGACGCGCCCGTTCGTGCGTGATGCGTTAAAGCTTCTCGCATAAATACCGATGCTTGCTACATTTTTGGCGTGTCCTTAAACTTTCGTGACGGAAAAACACAAACTCCACTAGTAACACGAAGAGCAGTCGCATTTTTAAAACAAATGTAATGACCCTGGATTATTTTGGAGCGCGGCTGATTGTAATCCTCTATAATATTCATAGTACGCGTAATTAGCACAACTCTTCGCAAACTGACGTTTTGTCCTTGGACTCCTCCAAAGCGTTTTTCGCGTTCCCTACTGTCGCCTGATATCGAAACTTTCCGCGCTTAGCTTAGAAAATTTACATCTTTCTTGGATCCGTAATTTTCTAATTTTACACATAAATTTATTGCGATTAACGACTTTTAAACTTCACCTACCCATTAAACCGCCGGAGTCTCACGGGGTACAGATATTTTACATTCTCACCTTCGTATTTGCATTTACGATATCCCGACCACCTAAACATCTCCCATGCGACTTTTTGCTGAAGATTTTGAGTTATCCAGAAAGATGACCGAGTCAAACGACAATGAAATTCTACAGAGTGATATTAATAGGGTATTTGTCGACTGCACCAAATGGCAATGCACATAAATTGTTCTTAGTGTAATCTGCTTTCATTAACCGGAGAACATTCCGTTTTAACATTTTTGTATTTGTTTGATAAGGTCCATCTCGCCACTACATCATCCTACAAATACCTCGACCTACACTTACCTCCAAGCCCCCCAGGCTTACTCATATTAATACTATCACCGCGGGATCATCACGCATACTCGGTTAGCTCAAACGAAACCTAAGATCCGCCTAAGCATATTCACGTACCTAGCTTACAATACTTATGTCCGTCCGAAACTTGAATAAGATCCATCTTTCTGGAACCCCAATCGGAAGCACTTATTTAATTAATTAGAGTAAGTGCGACAAAATGCCGTCCGTTATGCATATATTAATATGTACAACCAAGTAGCCCGTCAGATGGGCTTAACGCAGTGCCGCTCGATTTCAACTCTAGATTCATTACTGTCTCACTTTATAAGCACACTTATTCTGTTCATCCTCTAGCGACCCTTCAACTAATCTCACTCCTCATACCCCTGTCAGACGGGCACTTTAAATGCCTTCAGAACTAACTCGTTTATGGTGTCGGCGAACCAGCACACGCTGTTTAGCACGGGATCGCGAACTGATTCGCCGATTGTTCAAATAAGTTCTATTCTAAAGGCCTTTAAGGTGCCCGTCTGACGGGCTTATTAGTCTATTTTGATCGCTTACATTGCAACTCAGCTCAATCCGGCAAATCACTCGGCAGAGCCAGCAAGGGGTACAACTTTACAGATTTTGTAAACCTCAGTAGCATATAGCTCCAGTCGTTTACTAGATCGAGTGTTCAGGAATAAAGTAAACACCAAGGATACTCTTCAATTGTGTAGCGCTTGAACAATGAGACAGCTTTAAAGAAGCTCTTGGCGCTGTTCACTTCCCGAGGGTGAACTCCTTCTCAAGATACATTCCCACCAGCACAGCAGGTATTATGTGTATTTGTAGAAGCCTAATTTACTTTTATAGACAGTGATCCTACGTAGCATTTGCAAAGATAAATAGGCAGGTTACATGGTTTTGTGTTTTCCGTATGTGCCGATAAATCCCAAGTAGTATCCTCCCAGCAGGTTATAGAAAATCGTAAAGAAATTAAAATCCCGAACGTAGTTTCCCTTATTCAGAAAAAACAAACATGATCTTCGCTTGAAGAAAACATAACTCTTGTGTTTTTTTTTATTTTCTCAACATTGCTTGTATTGTCGGCTACATGTTTATTCTGGAACACAACTCTCATTTCGTCTCTTTCTCTTATCGGTACCAAGAGGTTTTTTTTAAATATTCATGCATCATCCACGTTGCACGGAAGTTGGAAAATCCGGTGCCGGTGCCCCTTTTTCTTCTACATAAACCTCGGAAAAAACACTTTTTCTCCTCAACACCTATATTACACGAAGAAGTGCTCCGGATAACCGGAATACATATAAACCCGGAAAGAGGCTCCCCGCTTTGGTTCAAATGTTCACACCGAAAACACAGAAAAGATGCATGGTTTCTTCAATCTTAAGAAGTTATGTCCTAGCAAAGCAGTCTCAAAAAAGCACTGAAACCGAGTAAGCGTACAGCAGATAACGCAGCAGAAAACACTGGGCCGAAAAAGCGGAAGAAACAGGCGCTATTCTATTTCGCTCTGCTTTCCCAAGTATACACCACAGGTTTCTCACGTCCAAAGTGTGTTACTTATGTTGCTTTGGCGGAGAAATACTTCGTAAAAAAGTCCCGTATCGGCCTAGCCACAAATGACTTACCAAGGTGGAGATTGTAGACAACCGCTGGACTAGCGTTCAAGTCGCTGCTTTGGAGGGCACAGTTTGGGTGCCTTTTGTGTGTCTGCCGTATTTACGGAAATCTCAAACCTATTTTAATTCCGAGCTATGATATCATGAGCGTTAAAGTTTCTGGAGTTATTCTTCTTAGGGCGTCTTGTATCTGTATGAGACGCGATCTTGGGGTCTTTGTTCCGTACATTTTAGGCTCGTGACGGGAATTCGGGCGCCAGCCTGGCTTGTGAGAAGAACGAGCCCGTGTTTCAATAATTAGCTATAACCCCTGATTGATTTCACCCACGATCTTCATAATAATATGCACGACTCTTCGCGAAAATTCATGTTCTGTTCTAGACTCCTCCGAAGCATATTTATCGCTCTCCCCATTGTCGCCTAATATACGAACTTTTCGTGCTTAGCTAAGATTGTTTACCACTTTCTTGGATCAGTAATTTTATGATCCTTAGACAGCAATTTACCGCGCTTAAGGACATTCAATCTTCCACTACCGATATAACCACCAGAGTCCCACGGGGTACATTTCTTTGTCCACCTCTCTTTCTAATTTGCCTTAACCATCTCCCAATCAATATATGCATCCACCATGCGAAGTTTTGCTTGCAATTGTGTTTTATACAGAAAAATGACACAATCAGACCATGAAATTCTACGGAGTGATATTAAAAGTGTATTTGACTACTGTTCCATATGGCAAGTGCAACTGAAACTTTTTTAATGTAATCCGGTTTCATTCACCACAGGACACTCCGTTCCATCATTATCGTATATGTTTAATAAGGTACATCGCGCTACTGTTTCTTTTTACAAATACCACGGCGTACACCTACCTCCAGTCCCTCCTGGTTTACTCATATCAATACTATTACCGCTGGACATCACGTACACTCGGTCACCTGCAACGAAATTTAAAAGCCGCGCAAGTACTTGTACGTCAACTAGCTAACAATACTTATACCGCTCGAAACATGAATAAGCTTCATCTATTTGAATCCCAATCACAAATAACAAAATTAATTCACTAGAATTTGTTCAAAACAGCGTGGTTCGATATACTTCATCGTCCCACGCTAGATACGTCGTCCTCATTAAGCAAAATTATACTATTCCTCCTCTAATGACCCTTTAAGGGATCTCACTTGTAATATCCCTGTCAGACGGGAAAGTTAAACGCCTTCATAACTAAGTTATTTAAGTTGTCGGCGAACCACCGCACGATGATAAGCGCGAGATCGCAAGCTGATTCGCCGATTCATTAAAGCAGTTCATTCTGAAGACCTATTACGTGCCTGTCTGACGGGGAAATATTTTACTTTATCGGTTACATTACAACTCAACTCAATCCCGCAAATCACTTCTAGAAAAACCTAACAGAACATCCAATCGTTAATACACCATAAAAAGTTTTCAACGCACTTTCGTTTCAATTTCTACATTTACTAACTCAGACCTTCCTTTTTCACCAAGCACTGGAGCGGTCTGTCTGAAACCACTGTAATCATATCAGATCACAAAACAGTCTGTAGTGTCCTTTGTAACCATTTTTTCACAATGACAGTGCTCCCCGCACCGTATAGTTTATATATTTTATGCCACTGTTACTTCTTCCATGTCTTGTTATTACTCAGGGCCTGAGTTAAGTGAGCTCTACTGATTAGTAGTATCTAGTGTATCTCTGGTTTTTCGCTCTGTCATGATGATCTACTCTTCTTTTGTTTCCTGTTCATTGAAGAATCGTGCTTTTTAATGAGTGTCAATATTTTTTCCGCATTCTTATTTGTTTTTGTTTTCTAATTGGTATAAAAGCCTTTTCATACTGCATTTTTGTCTTTTGTTGCGTTTAACTCGAAATATGTGTTTTGTTTACCCCGCATGTAATGTCCTTTAATGAGCTTTTCGGGTATCGTTAATAAATCAATCCATCATCGTGAAGGCAATGTTGGCTCACAAGTGTGTTAGTTGAGTTAAGAAGCACCGATAGCATTAGACACAGGGGGAACCATGGACGACATAAACTTTATTTCTCTGAAAGTGTACGTCGTACCTCATCCCGCCTGTGTCCTATTCTTTTGGTGTTTCCCAACGTAGTGAATAATGATTTAAAAAGAATTCGCAAACTTGCCAAAGGACGGAATTTGTCAAACCTAATTTGAAACGGTACCTATCTCGAGCTAAAACATGTCGTACGGTCAATTTGTATGAATGATGCAGTGCTAAAAGTTAAATATGTTGCATGCATTTAAAAACTTCGTTACGGTGACAATTGAGTAGCGCCGCATTTTTCCTGCCTTTGTTGGAAATCTTGACTGTACGCGACGTATCACTGACGAATTTAACAAAAGGCAAGTTTTTGAACAGATATGATCATAGCAACCCCTGTTGTTAAATGGATAATGAAACGATGATTCGCCTAAGACAGTAATGCAGAAACATGTCAAATATGATCCATATATTGTCTGAAAAACACCGCGCCTAGAATTTCAACAAACTGCCATATTTTTTAAACAAATGCTTTATTTGCGTAGACAAATTGAAAGCGTTCATTATTCGGACGTGCTTTCCATCACTTTAATGCACCTTTTCACATAAAGACGACACCAAGGGGCTAAAACTCCAGCTACGGTTTGTGGATTGAATGGAAGCTGTGACATCTTTCCTGCTTTCCCTGCGGCTGGTCCGAGTCGCGGAAGAGGCAGCGGAGGTAGTGCAACCATTATACCGGACGCCAACAGAAGTTAGAGCTTTCGCCGCTGCGAGAGGAAGCTCTGCGAATGTGTAGAACCCTTTTCGAAAATGTGTTCATCATTCTAGATGCCACACTGTTGTAAGCACTTTAAAAACAGACAGAGAAGAGTGTAACTGGTGTTGAGATATCTGTCTTATTATGTCGTCACCGAATCTAAAAGAATCGTTAGCCGGAGCAAAGCTCATCGAATAAAAGCTCACTGGAGAAATGCCCATCGGAGAAAAGCTTTCCAAACAATCCGTTTTTCAAAATGTGCGTCTAGTAACAATAGCACAAATTAACCGTATTCCATATTTTTATGCCCGCTCTCTGTGAATGCATTAGACAGGCGGGCTGCATCAGCTTTCGGCGTGAACTATGCTCAGATTGTCTTGAAAACAGCTGCCACCGCTCGGCTTCTTTTACTTCCTTTTTCACATGGGTAGCCTGTTCTGCCCCCGCATGTGACTGTTGGCATTTGAATTTTAGTTTTCGGGTTCAGTTTGTTCATTTAGTGTTCAAATGTTTCATGTACAGAAGCTTATATACCTCTTTCGCACACCGTGTATCCTCAATTGTGCCCAGTCGTCTTTTTTTTCCAAATTTCAACTTACTGATTTCCTTTCTAGCCTCGAAAGATGCCCAGCCCATGTCTCCCGGCAAACCTTCATTTAGTGTACTCCCATGCGCCCCCAGTGTCAATCTGCCCACGCTCGTCGGCCGGGTCTCTAAGCTTTCCTGGACCTCAGATTTCGTGCATATTACCGTATTGCCAAAAGGAAACCCCGGTACCATGAATCCTTTCCATATTCCCCGAACTTCATATATATTGTAATTCCATAGCGCCCTATGCTTCATAATTGCTGCATTCCCTTTTCCTTTCTTTAGCATATTTTCTTCCTGTTCTTCTAAGTATTGTTTTCCCTAATGCAACCATACTCCTAGGTATTTATACTTCTCTACGTGTTCTATTAAAATGTCTTAATTTTTCATGGGGTCCCCCTTCTCATCGTTATAAACCATTATTCCCGACTTGGTCCTCTTATCGTAATCAACTTCTCTAACCTATCCCAGCTATCTGCTAACAGTACAATGTCGCTTGCGTAGAACATTCGTTGTATAACTTGGTTTACTTTCCCCTTTCTCTATATATGACACATCAAAAACTAAATTGCTCTTTTTTAATTTATTTTCCATTTTACCCGTGTATACCATAAAACGTAGAGGTGATTGGTGAAAACCCTGCCCGAGTGCACTTTTTATTTCTGCCTGTTCTGTTATTTCTGCTTCCCATGTTTTAACAACCTTATTATTTTTGTGTACCTGTAGTAAAAGCCTTATAAAGTGTGCATCTAAATCTTACTATCTCAGCTGTACCCAGAGTTTTTCCTGACTCACATTGTCGTACTCCCCTTTGATGTCTAGAAATGCTATTCATAAGGGATTTTTCTCGTCCATGCCACCATTCAATACATTAAGTCATGATTAATAAGTTATCATCTAATCGCCTATTTCTTATAGAACCCATCCTGCAGCTCACCTAAAATGTTTTCGGCCCATTATTCTTTTTACTACCTGCATCCAGGGTGTACAGGTCTGAACTTACTGTTATTTGGCGGTATGATATTATGCTATCCTTATTTACATTGCTTTTATATAGCAATTTCATTCTCCTTAGTCTGCAAGCATTAGGTACCTCGCCCCCTATTATTTAGGTACCTCGCCCCCTATTATTATTTAATCATTTGCCTGTCTTAACTTTAATTTGTTTTTGTTCCTAGTGCGTTGACTAGTCTCATTCCTATGCCATCTGGGCCTGTCGCCATTCCAGCAGGTACTTTACTTTCCGCTCTGTTTATTCCCCCGTGGTCATCTCAGTTGTTTCGCTAGTGTTCTCGTCTTGTGCCATGTTGCTGTTTGTGTTCTGTCCAATCTCGTTTGGTTCATGTTCTGCGAATGTTACCTTGATTGTGCGTCTAATAAATTCCTTTGCCGCTTTGCCCTCTAGGCTTATTCCCTCTTGTCTCTCTCTCTGTACCTATTCCTCGGCCCCTGACCTCCTGACGGTGCACATTACAATGTGCACGATCCCAAAGGATATGACACTCAACTGCTTCACATCCTCTTCGATTTGTGTGGCCAGGTCCCTTTCCTTCTACCTAGGACATCATTCAACCCAGCACGTACCATCAGAAGGTTTTCCTCCCCCTTGTTTACAGGCAACATTTCTACTGCCATGTCCATCATCTCTTTCATTCCCCCGGCTGGGAGGGCTGGAACCTTTATACCCCCCATCTACTTCCCACTCTGCTGGCGGTCCCCGCAGTGCACCTAGACCTTTTGAGCTTCATACCACCAATACTCTCTGCCCACTTCTTTTTTTCTTTTTTCTGCATCGCAAGTTTGGTGACTGTCGGAGTAGGGGGCTGCCGTTGCACCATCATACTGTACCGCGGCATCGCTGCCTTTGACGCCACACTAGTGTCTATGTCCTCTGCCCGCTCACTCTCTACAACCGTGACTGCGTCAACTGCTCCTTCCTCCGTCCCCTGTCTATTCATCTTCTGCAGTTCACGTCCCCCCTTTCTAGCTCCTTTTCTCCTGCCTTACTTTTCCTTCGTTAACCTCACCTCTAGTTGCCATTCCATTGCTTCATGTTTATCTTTGTTGGACATTTTCGTCGCCTTCACCTCCTCTGGCACCGCTCGCTTCTGTTCCTCTTTGTTCAAATCCCTCCGCATATCCTTTGATTCCTCTGACGTGGCCGCCCAGTCTTTATCCATCCTCTCAAAGTCTACCCCAAGATTTTCGAGTTCGGCCCTCTTCTCCCGTTCCTGCCTGCGCTCATCGTTCACCTTCTTGACCTCCGTCTCAAGCACAGCCCGCTTCTTCCTCTTCTCTTTGAACTCCCCCTTAAGCTCCTCAAACATAGCCACCAGCTCTTCTTCGACCCTTGTAAACTTAAACTAAAGATTTTCAAAGAGAGGGCAAGGGAAACTACCTTCCACCACGTCAGCTAAGCTTTCAAAGTCGGTCTCCTCTTAATAGCACCAACGCTTACATTCTTCACGCTGTACCGACTCCGCTACTTCCTTACCCTTCCGTCCTTTACTACTCATCTCCCAGTAAAATCTGAACAAAGTCCGCCAAATCCAAACAAAGCCCAACCCTAATGGCCTACTCGGCCGCCGGTGCCTACGCTAACTTAAATTCTTGGTGCTATTTGAAACAAGCACCACAAACCTCGTACGCTCCACCTAATAACAAAGCTGGTAGATGCTCCACCGAGAGGCTCTGCCTATTACCCTATCGCTTGATAGGGTACACAAGACCGTCGGAGGGAACAATTAACGCAAGTACTAACGCGGTTAACTCTCCCGCCAAATATTCAAACAAAGCTCTGTCAAGTGATACCACAAAATAAAAAAGAACTCTAAATAACTATAACGTACTGTCGCTAACGTTATTTATCTGTGTTTACTATCTCATACACACATAATCGCGCGAGAAACAATAAAAAAAATCGAAACCTAGCTTCGGGAATTCGGGGAGTTCCAAAAACACGACAGATCAGTCCGAGAAGCAGCGGTCGGTTACCTGAATGAGCGGATGCTAACGGCTGTGCCCTTTATATCGGGCGGTAACTTGTTCCACCTAGCCAAGAAATTAAGAAAAAATTAGGATTTCTTTCCTTCGCCATTTTGCTACCCGCAGCGATTTCGCAACTATCACCAGGTGGTGTGGGATATCACCAGGATGACCTTTGGCGGATCGGGCAAAAGTATAAAATCTTTACCCCCGCCTCTTCCCGCCGGTGAGGAAGTCGCCAATTTTCCTTTGGTAAAACCTAGTTGGCGTTACCGCGGCACTGGGCCCACTGGGAAACATGGTGGAGACTTTGAGCCGGAGCTACCCGGGAAAGAATCTCAATTTTCCTCCGCCCCGCCTGTCCCCAGCTGCGTCAGTTAGCTGTACGTCATTACTGGTGGAAATGTTCTAGGAAGAATTTTCCCTAGGTAATTTCCACCACTCTTCCAATCTCCTCTTTGTTATTCAGATGCACTTATCATCCATTCTTCCATTCTCGCCTGAAAACCCCAGCGCTCCAGCTAAACACGTCGCCCCCTCCGAAAGGGCGGGAGCGAGCCCTGTGCACGTCAACACCACATGTTCTATTGAATCGTCTTCCCCTTGGCATACGGCACACCGCGTACCTATTTCCTCATACTTTGTCCTATATGTCCTAGTCCTCAATATTCATCATATTCTAGACTCGAATAACGAGCTCCCCCGTGAAGTATGTTCCTTCCTTATTTTCTGTTTTTGTTCCCTTGTACATAGTCAAAGCTGATTTTCCTTGTATTCTTTCCTCCCACATATTTCTCTCGGCTTCAATTACATCATTTTTCATTTAGCTAGTCTCTTCTGCCCCCCCCCCCCCCCACTGGACCGTTAATATTTTATTTTTATTTTTCGTATTAGGAAATTTGTTTATTTAGTGTTCAAAAGGGGTCACTTAGTGTTCAAACTTTTCATGTCTAGATGCTTGTATACTTTTCTCGCTCGTCCTGTATTTTCAATTGTGTCTAGTCTTTGAATTACAGCTTACTGATCCGCTGCAACGTTGGAGCACATGCTTGTTCGACAATCAGAGAACCCGACGAATGGCCACTGATAAGCTGGTTGTAGCCTTTTAAATATCGGTTTAGAGTGGATCGAGGCTTCTTATAAGTAGAATGTTTTGGCAGTGCTCGTATTTTGTCTTCGTAAGTCGATATCAGTCATTTATTTTGGTTCGATTTCTCAACGGAGTTACGCTTTAAAGTGACCATGAAACGATTTTAGACAGAATTATATTGACTGCACATCGTTTATGCGATCAAAAGGAAACTAGCACGCGCGATTAGGAAGGCAAAATCCTAAGTTTTGGCATAAACTTTTGGCAAATAAAGGCGGACTATATCTTAAACTCTCTTCCTCGAACGCTCAGAACCAACGTTACTAGATTAGCTCAATTACGGAACTACTCATTGACGGTGCTTTCACGAGCAATAACCCCCCCCCCCCCCTCACCGCGGTTCGCCTCCCGTCGTTCGAAGCGCCACTGTTTCGGAGGCGGCCGCCGCAGTGTCTATATCCAGCCGGCAACAGCCAGGCAGCGCCAGCAGCGTGAGAGCCCACGGTTATACCCTGCCTCGTTGTAACTTGCCTATACCCAAGTATATGTATATGCCCAAGGCCTATACTTTCACTATACCGAGACATTGTAAGCTGCACTTTACTCAGCTGTGACGTATCCAAAGCCATAGCGTTGATCGCACAAGCGATGCGGACCAGCGAGTCCTACGAAGCAATCGGCGTTCATGGAAGCCTCAGTAGCTGACGTCGTTTCAACACCCTTGCGTCGAAACGTCGACGGAAAAACGTCGTTTCGACGCAACGCGACTCTTGATTGACGCGGCTCCCTCGCTCGGCTGGGAGAACATGCGGTTCCGATAGGAAAGCATGCTTTACGCCACGGCCACGTGATTTCTCACGTTGGCGGGCGAGTCCGCTCGAGTCAAAAAGGAAAGCAGACGTGAATTTTCATTTTTTGTTTTGTTTTTGTGTTGTTGTTCTAAAACTGGACGCCATAAACGAAAGCGGATTTTTGCTCCGGGTTCTAAGAACATTAAAGAGTAATTGGGGTCTTCATTTGGAAATATTTGGAAAATCATTTCATGGTGCCTTTAACATAGATCCCTTTCCAATGGGCGAACCTGCCAGCGCCAACATTGGCCAGCACTCTTGGGTCACGAGAACATGCCACGTGCGGAATCTCGCGAACTGATTCACGGCAGGACATAAAGGTCACTTAGCTAAAGGGACCTCATGATCGTGTGAAGGAGCCATAGGTGCCGCCTTTTCTTCCGCGGCCACCATTTTGCCATTCACGATGCGTTCACCTCGTACGCGTGAGACCTTCGGATCGGCTTGTGCCGTTAAAATGACAAACTATAGAAAGTACTCCCTGAGGTTGTAATACACCATTCCAACTAGAGGCTTGTGCGACACGGTAAAGCAGTGAAGCGTCAAGAATGCAGTCATTTGTACAATGTTATCAGATTTTTAGAGGCAGTGCCGAAAACAAACGAATGCTTGACGTAACGCGTGACATTACTTTTTCTTGAAGTTATCCCACGTCATTTAACAAGTAGTGTAGTCTTTTCCCACAAGTAAGCGACCTCTATCCGGTGGCGCGTTCAGCCATCGTGCGAAGTCCAACCGCCGAGCGAGGCACCGAGGCCGCTCCCACGAATCAAATTACACGTAGACGGCTGATACCAGGCGGGACCTCCGCAGATCAGACTCTCTCGACCTACGGCGCAGCGTGCACCTCGCTGCGCCGTAACGCCTGTGTGGCGACGGTAAACGGAAACTCAGCCTGTGTGGCGACAGAAGAACGGAACTTCAGCCTGTGCGGCGACAGAAGAACCGAACCTCAGCCTGTGTGGCGACAGAAGAACGGAAACTCAGCCTGTGTGGCGACAGAAGACCGTGAACAACGCCTGTGTGGCCACCCCAATCGCCCTATTAAACGTCACTTTTATCTTCTCTTTACCGATGTGTGAGTAATCCCGCTTCTAACACCAAAAAGATAACATCTCAGAAGTGGGATATGGATCGATGACTGCCCGGAAAAGGACCACGAGCTTCACGTTGCTTGACTAAGTCGAAGATGGACAAGGACAAGCTTCCACACACGACCAGCTCAGCTAGCCGACGCCACCGATCAAGGCGAAGGTGTCTCCGTGCGTGAACTCCTTAACGTGATCGTGGAAAAAGATCGTCTGCTGAAGGACTAATTGGAACACCTGATTTCAACTACAGCAACGACATCGTCAGCGGCGGTGGAATCTCAAGGCGTGACGACATTCCAAGTAATGCCCGACCTGAGTAAGAACATTTCAAAATTTGGCGGCAGTGAGGACGCGGCATCAGCTCGGGAATGGGTGGAGATGGAGAACCTGCAGCGAACGGCGACGCTCCATAAATGGTCGTCATCATTGCTGCTCGAGAGCGCCAAGTCCCACATCACGGGAGCCGCCAAGGATTGGTTACGCTCACGCAGCGCTAACATCACCTCGTGGCAAGAGTTCGAGGACCATTTTCGCCGAACCTTTGTCAGCCAGACGCGTGCAGCGGAACGCTGGAGAAGAATGCAGGATCGCGTCCAGCAACGGAGCGAAAGTACAACGGCCTACTTACACTCTAAGGTTCGTTTGTGCAAGGAGGCGGGACTTGACTTCTGCGATACTCGGGAGCAAGTTATCACGGGTCTGCGTTCAAGACAATTAAGTACGATGCTGTTGGGAAAACCCATGACGACGATGACGACCTCCTGCACGATATCCAAGAATTTGAGAGGATCGAACGGGAAAGGCAAGAACGTTTTGGTGGTTCACGTGAGAAGAAGAGCATGACCGATGCGGCCAGTACCCAAGACCCAAGTACCGAGGACCCGAGCAAGAGGAGCTCGCAGCAGCTAGAAGACCTACAAGAAAACGCACACTGCCTGCTAGACTACGAGACAGTTTAATGTGAAGTCGTTCACTAATTTTTCTTTGCGTGTGTGCTCTTTATTACTTTAATATTTGTGTGTGTCTTTAAACTTAACGAGGACGTTAAGGCTCCAGGACGGCCGAGTGTAGTCTTTTCCCACAAGTAAGCGACCCCTATCCGGCGGCGCGTTCAGCCATCGCGCGAAGTCCAACCGCCGAGCGAGGCACCGAGGCCGCTCCCACGAATCACATTACACGTAGACGGCTGTTACCTAAGGCCCCTGTATACTGAAAGGTAGCGCAAACCATTGTCTGAAATGGGAAAGAGACATTTCTCCTCGCCGATGCCCTTTCCCTCTCAAAAGTTCTCTTTTCCCTCGCTTCAATTGGATCTGGCGCGAACACGTGACCGTTTTCTTCCCATGATCCCGCGCGATTCCGTCGTCTGCTCAAAACGAACGCCATCACTGGGCCAGGCGTAGCGGGCGGATCCCGCTGCTGCGGCCCGGCAGTAGGTTTTTTATATTTTACCACAACCTCGGCGGCAACGCGATGCCATCATGCTGCGCTGCAGATTGCACAAACAGCATTGCGAAAGGTAAGTAAGCACTTTTTGCCGTCCCGACGGGAAAGGGAAATCTTCAACGGCGAAGTCAATGGCTCCACCGACCGGTCGGGAAAGTTTCGAGTGCCCCCGAGGGAGACTTTGCGAGGTAAGTCATTGTCAAACTCTGAATCGTGTTACCTGTCTCTTTCGGTCTCGCCGATGAAGATCGCGTAGTACGATCATGAGACGAGACAAACACGGAACTATATTACCGGCACGAAGGACTTAGACACGTCTTTTCCGCGCGTATTTGATCATAGAAAACCGACTCGCCTACTCTTAGCTCGCTTGCATTGAGTCGGCCGAGTTGGAGAACGATCCGTGAGAAACTAGGGTGCCACTAAAATAAAGAAGGATTGTAGTGTTACTCAGCGTGCATCTTGCGTCAGTGAAAGGAGAGTCACCAACGATCGAGCACCTCGCGATTTTGTTTGTGCAACATATTTCCGCGATCGGCTCTTCACAAATGGCAACTAAAGATATGCGATGCTGCATTTATTTTTCAGGATCACTAATGAACGATCAGTTTGTACCAGTGATCTTGGCAAAGACTGGTTTCAAGAAACTCAAGCCATATGCAGATCCTTCCAGTTTTTAACACCGACCTCTTCCGAATGTGCAATATTTTTGTCTTCATCTTTGTATGTGATTCGTCTTTTGTGATTGTTAAAACATCACTTATTGTCAATAAAAAAATTGCTCTTGTATTTAGAAAGGCTTTGCTGAAGGATCTCTGTTCTTCGCTTTGTACCTCACGCAGTAAGGTACGCCCGCGGGTGTGGGGCAAAGCTTATGCGCTTTGAGAGTGAACTCATGGGTGTACCTTGCGCGTGAGAACGTCAAAACACTAATATATGTGATAAATGAGAAACGTTTGGCAAGGCAACCGAGCACACGCTATTTTTCATTTTAACGGAGGGGATACAAGTGAGTGTATTTGATTATTTGACGTGTAGTTTTATGCACGAGGCGCGTATATCAGCAGACGTCGCATATTCCTCCGCGCGCATGTGCACAGTTGCAAGTAGTATTTGACGCTTATAAAATGTGTATGAAGTAAACGAAGCTGCTGAACTGACAAAACGATCGGCGATGCTGCAAAATTACCGAAAGGTAGTGTTTGGCCACACATAGTGGTGTCATTTACTTGCCTAACTCCAGCGATGCCGATTCTCCAAATGCACTTCGTTCAAGATACTAAACCGTTTAAGTAGAGCGTACGCTAGATTGCGAGCCTTGCGGGCGTGTGCCCAATTCATGTTCAAAGCGACGGCACGAGCTCCCGCCAGCAACGCAGTCCTTGCCCACGAAACTCTTATTTAGACGCAGGAGAGGTGCATTCCATCGTGTGCCTGCTCTCAGCTTTCGCTGCAATAAACGGGTAAAACGAAATATATTTTCGCAGTGCATGCCGGTGTTCCAAAAACTCAACTCGCTTTTTCATTTTTTTTATTAATCGTTTGTGTTTAGCGGAATTGGAGAAAACTTGTCTTCACGCCCGAGCGATTCCAACTCTGCTCGTGCTATTATATTTGCCGATAGAGACGTCTTCCCGAACTTTATAACTCCAATAAACGTGCACAAACGCTAGTTTCTTTTCCATGTTAATCTAGTCCGCCGTATGCAATAACATGAACGGCCAGGCACCCGGTTGTGCCCGACACATTCGCGGAGCGCGCCGTAGCGCGCGTTGCGGCCCCAGCTCCCACATGGCGGCGGGGGCGTGGCGCGGACATTGGGCGAGGAGGATTGCCGTCGATGGAAAGGAGGAAAACGGAGGGGAGAGGGGAGGAATTGCGCCTACCTTTCCGTATACAGGGGCCTTACTGTTACCAGGCGGCCTCCGCAGATCAGACTCTCTCGACCTACGGCGCAGCGTGCACCTCGCTGGCGCCGTAACGCCTGTGTGGCGACGGTAAACGGAAACTTAGCCTGTGTGGCGACAGAAGAAACGAAACTTCAGCTCAGGTGAAGCGACAGAAGAAACCGAACCTCGTAGCCTGTGTGGCCTGTGTGGTCTTTCTCTTGAGGGTTAAACGAGCGGAGACTTCGAATCTTAATTCTATTCCGACACCAACTCAACTGTTCTTCTTAGTCAGACAGGATTATAATATTATAACACCAATGGCGCAAAACGAATCGGACGCGAACGGAAATGGCCCACCAAACATCGGGGCCATGGATGACCAGCATACAATGCTGAAGATCCATCAAAGCATCATCCAGTTAGTGAGCGATGAGAAGACACGCATAACAAAAGATACTGCCAGTCAAATCCTCCAGGGCTTCGCACAGATGGTAGCAATTTGTGCGAAGCAAGGAACGGAAATGGAGGTCCTAAGAGCGAAACTAGAAGAGCGGGAACGTGTATATAGCTATGCAGACGTGCTACGCGGACGGGCTGGCGCGGAGGCTTCGGGGCAGCGGGAGTCGCGCGGCGCAGGGGCACGACCGGAACGGCCGCGGTTCCACTGGCCGCTGTCCCGGGTGACTCGCGTCCGCAGGGCGGCACAGCGACAGCTCTTCCTTCAAGACCGAAGCACGCGCTGTTGATATACTTACGGACTCCAACTCCAAACGCGTCAAGCGACATTAAAGTGATCCTCAAAAGATACTTTAATCCACAAACTCTGGGATTGACCGATGTATCTCTGAAAGAGATTCGGGAGGGCATAGCCGCCCAATCAGACTCAGCACAAGAATTAGAAACGCTGCTACAAGCAATAGAAGAACACCCGAGCACAAAGGACATATTTGTGTTACGTAAACCCACAAAACGAAACCCGCAGTTCAGGGTGTCCGGAGTTGACCCGGACATCCTGCCTGCGGAGTTATTGACCACCATCAACAATCAGAACGAGGGTCTTGACATAGCACCAGAAGACTTTACACACCGAACCACCTTCAAGGAAAGGTCGGGCAACATGACCCATATTTTTGAGGTACGAGCGGCGGTCTACCCCAAGATAAAGGAAAGAAATAAACTCCACCTGGGATGGACATCGTGTACAATCAACGAAAACATTTATGTCCCTAGATGTAGCAAATGCGCTTCATATGGACACACAGTGGCGAAGTGCTCCTCCAGATTGGTGTTTTGCACCATCTGTGCAGGAAACCACCCCCCACTGAGTGCCAAATTAAGAGATATGAAGATGGCAAATGCAGGGCTTGTAGCAACAGAAAAATAAATGATAATCATCCTTTCGGAGCGAGCGCATGTGGAACTCTGGCATTCCATGTGGCTCGCCTCCAATCCTTAACAGACTATCCACAATAAATTGCAACTTAGAGTCGGTTTTGATCATTAGACAGAAACAATGGAACATAACTTAAAATTTCTACAATTAAATTTAGGTAAATCGAAAGCTGCAACAAACAACTTAGTTTCAAAGTATACTGAATTTAAAACTAATTTTATACTAATACAAGAGCCCTACATAATTAATAACAAAATATTAGGTATACCAATAAGTGATACTGTCTATTGTTCAACAACCGGTTCGAGGTGCGCTATTATAGTTAAAGATAAAACATGTTCAATTTTCCCCATCAAATTAGAACCAGATCTCGTAGCATTACAATGTACATTTCGTAATTTATCAATAACAATTATTTGTGTATACATTTCACCATCTGCATCTTTATTGAATTATTTGGTTCGACTCGAGAGTCTTTTAGACACGATACAGGATAGCAAAATAATCATAGGCGGTGATTTTAACTCAAAAAATGCAAATTGGGGGGAGAAATAACAGATGAAAGAGGAGAGCAACTGGGGAATTTTGTCATTGCTCATGAATTTATTATCTTAAATGACTCCCAATCGGCTCCTACCTTTTCTACAGCGAACGGTAGGAGTTGGATTGATTTAACATTAGTATCTCAAACATTAAAAAACTCAATAGAACAGTGGAACATCTTAGATGAGGAATCCCTCAGTGATCACCAAATCATTTCATTTCAATTAGCCCAACAATCAGCAGAGAGAAAGAAAAGAATAACACAAAAAGGATACTTAAAATTATTTGACTATATTCAGAAAGAAACATGGTTTCAATATTGGACACAATCAAACTATTCCGAGAATCAAATAGATATCCTCCTAAACATTCTATATTCAAAATTCCAGCAATGGGTTAAAAAGTGCGAACGAAATGTTAAAGAAACACCGCAAGCTGTCCCATGGTGGAA
>JAZHYW010005299.1:0-69812 GCA_037355805.1 Ixodes ricinus | reverse complement strand
CGGTTGAGAACTCTCTTTGCGAGTGGCAGACTACCTTAGAATACCGAGCAAGTCCCCACTCAAGATTTGGAGATAATCACAAAACATTGGAGTGATGCGTGCTTGTTTGGTCATCATATTAACATGCATATGTCGTATTGTGCACATTTTTTTTTTCAAATGTTACAAAATTTGGGGTTGGGCACTTGGAATGGGTGGATGCTCTGTATTTTAAGGAGCTCTTAAGCACCAGAACAGCGAGCACTATCATCATTCTTGGACCCCAAGTACACATGGTTTGAACTTCCCAATGTTGCTTTACACTAATAGGTATGGGGATGGCTAGTTGGCACGTCTCTGCTATATGTGTCGGCTTGTGCAAAATACACCAAACACACGAAGGAAGGAATGGGACACTCTCACCAGTAAAGTTGCGGAGTTGCCACTCCGGAGTTGGAATGATTCCGGAATCATTCCGCATTTTCGCGACCCGGAATGGAATGGGAATGGAATGGCGGCAACGTTGAGGGGAATGGAATGGGAATGAAATCAGTATGCCTTTTGCCTGGAATTGAATGGGCCTGGTTCTTTATTTTATTTCATATATTTTTTTTATTAATATATATATTTTTTTTGAGGGGGGGGGGTTACGTTTAGCTATACCGAGCCGGTCAGCGAGTCAGTTTTTCACAAATGAAATGAATATAAAAACAAGCGTCAAAGCAAAGAGCAGAGGGGGGTAGTGGTGGCGGTGGCGCCCTTCACGCATGCGCTGGCGACGGCTTCACTGGTGTTACACGCAGAGCGAAACAAGAAGCCAAGCACCAAACAAAAGAAAAAAAAAACGAAGGATGCGGCAAAGAAAGAAGCCGCCATGCACGGCTCTTCATCGTCCTTCTTGTCTTGCTTTTTTTTTTTTTTTTGCGACGGCATGGAGAAAGCACGCGCGCGCAAAGACTGAGATCTGGGAGCGGGGGGCGACTCATAACTCGCAGAGCTCTGATAACTCGTTGACTCGCACGCCGCCGAAAGATGATCAGTTATTGTTTCTTATAGTTCGAGGAGCGTTGTTTAGCAGGTGGCCAACCCCGCTGCCTTCCACGTTCATTCACGCGCACTGCTTTGAAGTGCGAAATCTGGGTTTGCTTCGGCATTAAAACAAAGCGAGATTCACTTCTCTTCTCCTCTTGCGCTTTGCTCCGACGCATGTTTTTTTATACCTGCATTTTTACGTGTAAGTCCGCCTATTACTTGGTCTTCGTTGCGATGCTTGTTTTCTGTGTTATATGTTTTACATTCAGGTGGAGTTAGGGTTTGCTACAAGCTTAGCGGATTCCACTCATTTTCCTTGACTTTAGTTTCTGCATACTTTGTTTCACCTTGTGATGGACCGCTGCGGACGCTTACGAATCACCCCAGGCAATCCCCGTGAGCTTAGTAAAATCAGTGCTTTTTTGAGGCATTTAGTATTTTTTCTGCAATTGTCTATGCGTTTGATAATGTCAGCTTCCAGCGGCTTATGCCGGCAACACAACAGGGTTGGGCAGTATCGTCATTTCAGCAATACATTTCGTATCTGTATTTCTGTATCGCAATACATTTTTTCACCAGTATCTCTATTCCTGTATCGAAATACATGTGGAATGTTTCTTTTTATCGCGATACAGTCAGGATGAAATGTATTTTGTTACATTTCTTGAGAAATACCCCCCCCCCCCTCTCGCCTTATCAAAAAAACAAAATACAAGTCCGAACGCCTTGCCTTTTTTTCCCTTTTTCTTATTTCTGAGGGCATTAGGGTCAAGGAGATGTTGGTGCGTTGTTACTATGCTGAGCAAGGTTCCTTCCGATTTTTCCGAATTATTTTTCTCTTCTGAGAAATGTTGCGTAGTCGGGACTCGAAACGAGGTAGCGTGCCAGGAGTTGAGTCGGAGCATCTTCTACCGCAGGTCCCGAGGTAGGGATTTCATGAGTCATTGTTTACTGGCATCCAATGCCCGCTGCTAGTTAGTTAGAGCCTCGAGAAACAGGAAATCAAAGGAAGTGTTGCTTGGCCTGTGGCCGAGTAGCTGAGTCACAGTCCGTTGCAACACCAGTCTGGTGGTGGTTGACTTGAAATAGTAGGATGACTGACGCAGTGAAGTTCAACACATATCCGAATGCGTCTCCGCCTGTAATATTGCACTGCTCAAGGGAACGTCGTCAGTCGACGTGAACGTGACCCGCTGCTCTGGTGATCCGATAACCAGGAAGGAGGCCAGACTTGGCCTCGCTGTGCCGACCCAGACTTCGTACACCTGCGACTCGTCTCGAGCGCGCTGTTTCTCGGATAGACTCCGTACCTGTGCCGGCAATATCAATCTAATTTTATTTCCTCTCCATCTGAGAGGTGAAGCGAGGAAAAAAAAGCACAGCATGTCGCTACTTGACGAAGCCCCCTACACTCCCCTTTACATCCGCAGAAGAAAGACACTACATATGAGTGAAAGAAACAATGTAACATATATAAAGCGCAGGCAATCCTAGTGCTTACACAGGACAGTGGTGTCAATTATATACTTTGGGTCGCCAATCCACGAGGTCTCTGTTGGGATGATGCTAGGCGAAACTTGAGGACTGCCATTCATGCGTTGGAGGCGGGGGTCGGCAGGAAGGGACCGTCACAACAGTGATGCCACCGTATCGATTTTTCAACCGTAACAGAAGATAAGACATGTGCTCCAGGATGCTCCAGGTGGTCCACTATTCTCGAAAATTCCAAATGCAACTGCCTGCACGATCTTCAATGAGGTCACCTACAACGAAAGTATGTGTTGTCCTTCCATACAGCAGCGTGGGTAAAGCTTCATGTTCAAGGCAACACCTACAGATACAAGAATACGTAGTTCATTCCACCGTGACGTCATCTGATCAGTGTTGACAGGGGCGCCTTTTTGGACAGGAGAGTGGTGATGTTAATGATGGAATGCATTTAGAGGTCGAAGTCTTTTCGCATCACTGGTCAGACAGACAGGATGCCAGGGAAGGGACCGCGGTCAATCCTTGACGGAATGTTTTCTTTGAGCCCGTTGAAGGCTCCTTCCCGTCCGGAACCACTGCCTTCAAGGCGAAGTGCCAAGCCTGCGGAATAGTTATTTTGGGATTAAAAAGAAGTTCCACTTCACACTTCAAGCTTCATCTCAGTTGGCGTCTCAAAGAAATTTGAAAAGTGTATTGCATTATCAGTATTTGTATTTCTGCCCTCCCTAATATGCATTCCTGTATTTAGCAATCTCCACAATCTGCGTTGCTTGTTTTTAACATGTATATTTCCGATACGCACCGTGATACATTCTTGCAGATATATTTGGAGTATCAGTATTTTAGCTACTATTTTCATGCTGCATCCCAGTATTTGTATTTCCAAATACATTTTTGAGTATTTCTGCCTAAGCCTGCAACACAATGCAGCTGTCAAGTGCTAATTTTTACGTTTAGGAATTAGAGGAATGGAATGGGAACGATTCTAGCCATTCCAGGAGGGGTGAATGGGCCCAATGTCCCCATTCCTAGGAAGTCTGAAAAGAATTGAATTATCGAAATCTCTAATTCCCGGAATGGAATTGGAAGGGAAGGGGGTGCCCATTCCGCAACTGCTGACTCTCACCGCTGACTATGAACTAAGATTTATTACTTCCTCCTCTTCATCCCTGTTTACTGCACTGACCGTAGTGTTAACTTTTTGTATGGCTACTTAAAATGATTACCCCCTCTCATTGGATTCATATGTGCAATGTTGGACAAGTAGTGAGCCCACTTAAAGATAGGCAAGCACATTAGAAAAGAACTGTGTGCCAGTCTGCGGTTCCACGTTTCCTCACATCATTTTAATAGCCAATCCATCCATCTTGGCATGTTGTGAAATTGTAAGCTGCCATTGCCGCGAAACACCACGGTAAATCCAGACGATGCGACTTTCCTCCAAGACGTTCCGCCCTGTCCCATCTGCCTGCCCCGTAGTTCCTTGAATGCGACCCAGAATCCTTTATCGCGCGCACCTCTACTCACTGGATTTGGCACCATCAGACTTTCATCCATTCCCTGTGCTCAAACAAGATCTGTAAAGACAGCCGCTCCAGCAAGGAAGCCGTCATAGACGCTGCACGTGAGTAGTGTGAGGACCAAGAGAAGTAACTTTTTCTGCTGTGGGTGGGCTCCACTGGGGGACTACTAGAAGTGCATAACACTCAAAGGATACTTCGCAGAGAAATAATAAAGGGCCATTTGCATGCGACAGTCCCATCAAAGGTAGACTCACTACTTCTCAAGCTTCCATTGCAGACAGGTTGTGTACCAATCTTTAACAACTTTCTACAGTACTAGCCAACAGTTTTTCGTTAAGCTTCATATTTTTGTTGGGTGGATTTGCGCGCCTTGTGTTGCACTGCCAGTGCTCCTGATGTAAACTTGCTTTTGTGCGTGCCTGCTCTCAAGTGCAATGTGCCTGAAATAAATGGATGGATTTGTAAAGTTGTGATGCAAGGAGTTTTATTGTCGGGTCTGCTGCATATATAGTCTACCATTCTGATCATCTGAGATTGCCTTGCCTCGTATATTTTCCCTACTGGTTTCAGAAAAATTAGGCATTCCATAATTTGACTGCACATGGCCCAGGGAGGTCGTGCGGCCAGAAGTGTCAGTATTCTGTAGTGGAAATTTGGGTTGATGGAACCTCGCAAGTGGTTAACATCACCAAGTTTTGAAAAGAGGACAAACTGAGATGAGAGTGCTTATTTTTGTAGCTGCTGGAAAAGGAAACCTCAATGGCAATGTTTAAAGCTGTGCCCAACATGCAGTGCATCTTTGCGGCTGCATTTTGAAACCCTGTTGCTGAAGCAAAGTTTATGCTAGCTGAGTTCGGTTTCCCTTTATGTCTAGACCACCTATTCACCACTGCCTGGTGCCAGTTGTGGCCAGCTTTTTGTAGTCGCAAAGAAAGATGGAGGTCAGGCAGGCAAAGCCAGCCCTCGCACTGTGTCTAGCGCAGGCTCCTAGTCACTCGGGCGAAGCTATCGGAGGCTTGCGGACACGAGTGAATACGATCCTTTGCAGATACTCTGAGGTAAGCATAGCTAGGACAAATCTGACACCTGCTGTCTGCAGCATGCATGCACGTATGCACAACAGTGGGCATGTGTGCATATCACATTGCAGGGGAAAATTGGTAAGCACAGCAAGGGCAACCCTTGACAACAGCCAATTCATTCACATACGTGCCCAGTCGTCGCTGCAGGTGAGGACGATGACAGTAAATGGACCAGTCGGCTTGTGGAATATTTTCTCACTGCCCATTCTTGCGTTAAATTTGTAAAATAATCACTACAGTTCGCGTCACCCAACTTTGGGTGTACGAGTGTGTGCACGCTGCCCGCGGACATGCTTCAGCCCCTCAAATGCTCGCGCAAGAAAAAAAAAGCATTGGTCGAAGCAGCTGCGTTTACGCTTTAGTACCTTCTCCAGTGGAGCACAAAAAAGCTGACATCGGGTATAGATATCTTTCGCCGAAGGCTTGACAATGCACTTCTCCATTTCGACTAGCTGCGGGGAGCGCTATTGATTCTTGCAGAGGCGTGACAGTGTATATGCAAAGCACAATTCACACGTGCACTCGCGGTCCAGATCACCGCTTGTGCTCCGTTGGCGTCTCACATACGTACCTGGCGCGATTCCTGTTGAGGCCAGCAACGGGCGAACGATGTTACACCCGTGAATAATGCTGCCAAGCGGCGAGTTGGGCATCGCGGTAGGGCAGACTACACAACACCGCAGCGGCGCGTTGTGCGAATGAAAAAAACCTTTACCTACACTGGACGTTTTAGCGAAAGACAAACGAGCTGGGTTTATTTCCAGGCCGTAAATAACTTCGGAGACGCTGGCAGCGGTCACGGGTCCTTAGGCCTAAGACACACACGTTTTCCGTTACCTGGCGTACGTGAACGTTATCGGCAGAAATCAATATAAGCGGTCCGTAGCGTAGCTGCCCAGTCAGCATTGAGACCTGTGAGCGTATGTTATCCACTTTCACACCAACGATATCTTCCAACATCTAGAACTGCACCACTGCACTTTTTCGACATGAGGGCGTGGAGGTATTCCAACAACGGCAGGGCGTCATGCTCAACGGCGGTAGCGGGGAGCGAGGGGGGGGGGAGGGCTGCACGCCGCTTAGAAGAGCCCGTAGCGCAGGCGTACGACGTGACTGCGCCTGCCAATCGCGTAATTCTTCCCTCCTCCCTTTTTTCCTCTCCCTCCTTCTTTTTTCTCTCGCGGGGCTTTGCCGTGGCAACACCTCCTAGAAGACAACGTTCCGTAGTGCTCTCTCGTGACGTCGAGAAGGAAGGCATCGGGCGCGCGGCGAAGCGAAGGCAACGCGCGTGGATCGACCGTCGTAACGCGCTTTCAGTCACATACGCGTGTCTTATTAGCTAAAAAACGCTGCACATTGCAACGGGTCTCGAAAATATCTTTATTACACGGGCAAAATATTACACCGCTAAATAATCGGGATAAAATGGTACGGGGTAAGCGTACAGAGAAAACATTAAGCCACGCAATAATTGCGGTAGGAATGCATATTTTACACAGAAATACTTCGACAAATGGCGAGACACGCAGTGATTAGATGCATACAAAACAGATCACAGTTAAAAATCACGGCAGACGTAGTCAACGCGGACACGGCTGCAGCAAAAGCATGTCATTTACGATAATGTAAGCGATGTTATCGCGTGACTGCTGAATTCTTGCATCATACCCGCCACATACAGTAGCTAATGTAATTTCGATCTGAATGATGTTATGGGTCGACAAATCAGCTTGCGACGCTCGTATAATCACCCCTCAAGACCGCGAGCTCGGATTTAAGTCCCATATGAGTTAATTAAATATATTACCTTTTCAGTGTGGCAGAGGTACTAAACTTACTATTTACAGTCAACTAATTTACTTCTCCCTATGGGCTCCAGCTGCCTTAGAACAAAATATACTATTTTGTATACAATATTACTATTAGCTTAATACAGTTAAGGTTCTAGTATAAAAGCGGCAAATCCAATAAAATAGCATTAGTATAAATAAACATATAAGCACAAACAACGCACATTGTATAATCACACAAACTTGCTATTCACCTTCCAGTGAAAACTAGAATATTACTACGCATATTTACAAATGTCGACGCAACCGCACACGGATAACGACGAACAAGATGCCATTCTGTCACGAAAAACAAAAACGAAGAAACAACCCGACTGCAGCACTTTACTCGCGTCCCACATGACCAAGAAAGCCCGTAAATATGTTGTTTCTCACCTGTCGATCGTATCCACACGTCCCACAATAGCCGTGGCGAAAACATCTGAACACGAACTCTAGGTCTCTCTCTGTCGAAAGAGAGGTCTATCGATAATCGACCAGTGTCATCGTTGGCTGGTTGCCACACATGTTACTCAAACCGTAGCAGGACTTGTTCCGCGAATCCACGTAAATGCCGTAATATCAAGCGAACACAAAAAAAAGACTACCCGAGACTGCGGTGACGATCAAGAAACCACGGGAAGGATCAAAAGAACCACACACACACACACACACGCACGCACGCACGCACGCGCGCGCGCGCACACACGCACACACGCGCACACACGCACACACGCACGCGCGCACACACACACACACACACGCACGCGCACGCACGCGCGCGCACGCACGCACGCACGCACGCATGCACGCACACACACACACACACACACACACACACACACACACACACACACACACACACACACACACACACACACACACACACACACACACACACACACACACACACACACACACACACACACACACACACACACACACACACACACACACACACACACACACACACACACACACACACACACACACGTGAGAGCAGCGGGCGGTAGCAGTGTGGGAGGCTTAACCAGCTTAACGTCGTCGACCCATCTCTTGCTCGCGTGGGCTCCCTGCAGCGATGACTGGATTTTTTTCGGTTCCCTTCCCTTCTCAAAGTCTCAGGGTTCCTTTTTAGACAGTCAGCAGCTCACACACAACGTAAATTTACCAGAATCGGAGCCCGTACGAGGGAAGAAGACGTCGCAGCGGTCCGGTTCATTCAAAAAGTGTGGGGATCTGCGGGATAGCACGTAGTCCCGCGGTTACGGGGATAATCCTAAATAAAAAAATTAGTACTTTCAACCTTGATAGTGCGTTGTATATTATGTTTATAATATATATATATAATAAATTGTACAATACTGCGCTTTTAAAACATATATTAATATCAGATAAACGCTCACGAACACCCCGCGCCACTCGACAAGAAACGTCGATGCCACAAAATTTTTCTTTTTTTTTCACGTCGATGCCACAAAATTTTTCTCACGTAGTTGCGCTACGGACTTCCTTCCTCCGCCATTGTAACGTAACCACTCGGAGCGCTCTGGCCTTCTCTTTTAGGAGGTGTTGGCCGTGGGGGGTCTCCGAATACGCTCCCGGGGGTCTTCACTCATAAACAAAAAACCAGGTTTGTACGACTCGTACGTTCCCAAACCGAACACCAAATAAAAACAGCAAAAGAAACACATTGCATACGTTGTATGGTAATTCATGAGCAATGAAGCACCTTCAAAACATACCACACATTCGCGGTAAGAAACGCATTGCAAGCAGATGCACGTGCAAAAATAGACATCCCATAACCTCCCAGCTTGGATCGCTTTTGCGCGCAAAACTTCAACCTGATCGCCCCAATAGTCGTCATTGTTGCAGTAGTGTTCCAGGGGAACTTCAAGATAACGGAGCGGCGATTCGTTCCATACAACACGTTTAAAAACAGCCGGCGTTGAAGGCCAATCGCCGTGCCCAAACACCGAAACACTTATGCCAGTTGACGGAGCTGCTCGTATTTTCGCAAAACATCATCTGTGAGCTCGACGGCTTTTATGGACACTCTTGGAGTCTACGCAAAAATCGTCACGTCATCCGCGTACGCTAAAATACGCACCTCTGTAGCTTCCAACTTAAACCCACAGAATAAAACTACTCTGAATACTACTTAGACAAAACGGCTCAAGAAAAATACAAAAAAGCAAAGCGAAAGTGGACAGCCTTGTCGCACCGAAGAGAAAAGGCGAATACGCTCGCTTACACACTTGTTTACAACAAGACTAGTGGCGCAGTTTTGGTACGCCATGCGTACACCGTCGCACAAGACAGACCCCAGGTTAACATGTTCTATTATAGAAAAAAGAATTTCGTGTGACACGCGGTCGAACGTTTATTCTAGGTCGGCCTGTAACATGGCAACTCTTCGCACAAAAGAGTCACAACACACCAGAATGCTCCGGGCGACATGCACATTTGTTACAATGCTCCTCCCTTTTATTCCACACGTCTGGTGTGGGCCGAAGATAATGTTTATAACACTCTGCAAACTTTCCGCTAAAACCTTCATCAGTATCTTATAGTCTACGTTAAGTTAGTGTGATCGGACGGTACGATCCAACAAAACAAAGTTTTGAGAGGTCCTCACTTTTGGGTATAAAATCGTGCACAAAACGACGGGGGTAAAGCTTTTAGTCTGTATGCTTCACTAAATACACAGTGCAAAAGAGGAGCAAGTTGGTCCTTAAACGCTTTGTAAAACTGAGCGCCCAGACCGTCTGGTCCTGGAGCTTTGCCAGGCTTCAAATTGTCAATCGCCTTTTCAAATTCCGATAACGTGATGGGCTGTTCTAACTTTTCTTTTAAATCGGCTACAAATCTCGGCAATAAAGGCAAATAAAACCTCTGGAAACCATCTTTTTGGGCGCATGATAACTGAAATGTTCTTTATAATATTCTACGAAAGCGCGTTCGATGATTCCTTTATCGCGCGACAGTACCCTCTGATACACAATCTCACTGACTTCATTCTTACTCACGTATTTGTTTCTGCCCTATCGCCCTTTTCGTGGGTATCTCTCCGAGCGATAACCGCTTCCAGTATCAAGAACCTCAAGGCGTTTGTTTATACTGATTATTTTGTCAGAAAACGAACCGGGAGAAGTGCATTCTCCCTCATCAGCTTCTGAAGTAGTGCTGTTTAAACCGTTCCCTTCTTTCTTTTATTCATGCTTTAAAAAACTGAAGCGTTCAAGAGCTATCATCTTAGTTTCCTTGTTCAAACAATTCCCATTTAATTCGAACTCTTCCCTATTAGCTCTTGTCCAAATCTTCAAGATGTCGGCGAACCATGTTTACAAAACATTATTCATTTAGAAGCTTTGCATTAAACTTTCCTAAATCCCAAACAAACTTCTTCGGCGTTTCTTTAAAGAAACAAAGCGTAAAGGATACAGGAGCATGATCACTAAAGGACACGTGATCAACCTCATACTGCTTGCACCCTCTGACAAGGTTGAGAGAAACGTACGCTCTATCCAAGCGCGCGTGGCTTGCACCTTGAAAATGCGTGTACTGTACACCTCGTCCACTTGACGCGCAAAGTACATCTTCTAACTCACTGCGTTCGACCATATTATTCAAAAACTCGCTGCTAGCGTCTTTATATCGCGCGCCATTCGCTCTGTCATGCCCTGTACAAAGACAGTTAAAATCACCCAAAAATAAGAAGTCGATCAGTTTGAACGTACTTTTCAATGTGCTCAAAATTATTAAACATTCCTCCGCCTTAGTAGGGCGCGTATACACATACATCTCCCCGCCACGCACGCGGCAATATCGCCTATACTTCGTTTCACCTTTAAGTCCAGACGCAGCCGACGCCTCGAGCTGATGGGACCAATCAGACAACGTCAAAGAGCACCATCATGGCGTTCGTCATGTTTCTGTACGTGTTCTATCATCGCTGAGAAAATCGTAAAAAGAAAAGGCCCAGTGACTTGCGCTTTTGACGCTGCTTGATTGGTCCCATTAGCTCGTAGCGTCGGCTGCGTCTGGACTTAAGCTGAAACGAAGTATAGAAACTATCGCTTATGCGGCATTTACACCACGCTCGAATGTACTGCAATATTAAATATAATTTATTACATTTATATCATGTGTATAGGGTGCTTATATTAGGCTTTTCCATCGTTTTTTTTAATTCGTTAAGGCTACATTATTGCAGTATAATCACGTAAGTTATACGACCAGGGGACATTATATATGGGGCTAATCGTCACAAACCAAACGTTTTTTGAATAATTTTAATTAGTAAAAATAAACACATTGTTCAAATTCACGTCAACGAAAACCACTAAATTAGTTCATTTAGAATGAATCGCGACACATGGGAAACGCGGTGGTGCGCTAAAGTTACCACTCGTGCAAAAGGCGCAAGGCTAGCGATGCGAAAACGCGGATGATAATTTTATCATCCGCATCCATCATGCCAAATCATCAAAACTCAACGCATACCGAGTAGCATCGTCTCAAAGTAGGGAGTGTATCGGCCGTTTTTACGGATTCGTTCATCTTTTGAAATTTGGGCACTCGCGCCTCGCCAGGGAACTTTTTGAGGACAACTCAGTCCCCAACTAAAGGCGGAATATCAAACGTAGAGCACTCGAGCCCATCCTGGTACTATGGCAAGTACTCCAAAGTGAGTCGCTTTTTGAGAAAACCGGTCCTAAAGTGGGGATGGTTCGTTTTTAGGCATTCGTTCATCTTTTCGAAATTTGGGCACCGGCGCTTGGCCAGGGAACTTTTTCAGGACATCCCACTTCGCTGCTAAAGACAGAATATAAAATTTAGAGCCCTCGAGCTCATCCCCGTACAATTGACAAAACACTAAAAACGAATCGTTTTCGAAAAAAACCGGCTTCAAAGTAGGAATGGTTCGGCTGTTTTTAGGCATTCGTTCATCATTTGAAATTCGGCCACACCGCGCCTCGCCAGGGAACTTTTTGAGGACAACCCAGCTTCCAGCTAAAGGCGGAATATAAAATGTAGAGCCCTCGAGCCCATCCTGGTACTAATGAAAATACTGAAAACGAATCCTTTTTGAGAAAACCGATCTCAAATTGGGGATATGGTTCGGCTATTTTTAGGCACTTCGTTCATTATTTGAAATTCGGCCACCTGCGCCTCGCCAGGGAACTTTTTGAGGACAATCCAGTTCCCAGTAAAAGGCGGAATAGAAAATTTAGAGCCCTCGAGCCCATCTTTCCCGAAGCACTGAGTACAAGTATGTTTTGTCAGCGAGTTCAATGAACACACTTTTCGGACCGTACCGAGTGAAATACTCATAGGCCAGGCACATAGCCAAGGGGGGAGGGGGCCCATGCCCCCCCCCCCCCTTGGCTACGTGCCTGGCCTATCCCCCAGTCGTCCGTATTGGTCTCCAAGACAGAGGAGAAGCAGCCGGAGAAAAAAAAGCAGGCTTATACCCCTGTCAGACGGGCACCTAAAAGGACCTTTACGCCAAAGGACCTTTAGTGTAAATGTAATTTAAGCAGTGCCACACGGCAACTCGAGTGACCTTTAGCGTAAAGGTCCTTTTCGTGAACCTGAGCCCCGCAACTCCTTTACGGCTGCTAAAGGCCTCGTCAGCAGCGGTCTACACTAGAGAAGCTAATTGAAATAAAATATCGTACTGATATCTAAAAACAATGCTTTTGTAGATTTATCATTAAACGAGAGCGTGTTTCACGTATATTCTGTACGGACCTCGATCTGCTAATAGTTTTCAGTACTCACGGACCCGGCTATCTGGTAGGCATCGTCGTCCCGCTGCTCGCCTTCTCGCATTATCCGCTTCGGCACTTCGGTTTTCCTCCTCTGGATTTTCCTTACAACCATAGTTATCATGATTTTATTTCTCACTTTATATTTTATCATTCTTTAATAGTGTATTGCTTAACAGTACTGTGTATATTTAATATTTTTTGTACCTATATATTTCTGGTATCTCACTCTCGTGTCGTGCGATACGTCGAACGACGGAGGAGCGTCCACGAGATGGGAAGGGGTTGCCGCGCTTCCATTGGAGCGTTGAGGCGACCTGGGCGCTGACACGACTTGGGAGGATCGGCTGGAGGACATCCAAAGCGTGTGCGATGAAACTCAAGCGCGAGCACGACGCCGAACCTAACAGGGCAACAGCGTAGCAAAAGTACGGAAAGGAGCGGGATCTTTGTTTGGGTTTACAAGTGGAGTTTGATGTAATCAGTCGACTGAACTCGTCATTTGGTATTTTTTAATATTTCGATTGCTTAAGAAAATAATAAAAAAATTATTTACGTCGCCAAAATAGTTTCTTTGTTTTCAGCGTGAACGTGATTTATGCGTTTGAACGAGCTTCCGAGACTTCAATCGCTTTAAACATCGTCTAAATAGCATTTACTTGCGCTGTCTGGCACGGCAGAACTTAAAGGGAATTTTGAAAATTTTAAAGGCCTTTGACGTAAAAGTGCTTTTGGGGGCCCGTCTGACAGAAGTATTATAAGCGCCGAGGGCGGATCAGGCTGAATTCTTATTTGCAGAGTACTTATCGGCCTCAGATAAGAACTCCCAAGTGCCTGGAGCCGATTAGAGGATAACGAGAAAGCTTTTTCTATCGTATCGTCTCTTGGAACGTTCGAAAGATCAAGGAAGCATCCCTCACCCCGAACACGGGCGTTCAAGTTTTCAAGGTAAGCTGCTTTCTCACCGTGTTTGCTTCCCTGACACCAAAAATTTCTGTATTTTTTTTCTTGAGTCGGTTAAGGCCCGTTCACACTCTTGCGACCGAGTACGACCGAGAGAGACAAGACCGGTTTTTAATCATCTTGCGACTTCTTACGCCGTCTTAGACCGGTTTTTAATCATCTTGCGACCTCTTACGCCGTCTTAGGACCAGCTCCCAGGGTTGGGCAGTATCGCGATACAAATGTATCGCGATAGTATTTCAGAAATACATTTCGTATCTGTATTTCTGTATCGCGATACATTTTTTTCACCAGTATCTGTATTCCTGTATCGAAATACATTTTGAATGTTTCTTTGTATCGCGATACAATCAGGGTGAAATGTATTTCGTTACATTTGTTGAGAAATACTCCCCCCCCCCCCCGAAAAAAAAAACCAGTCCGTACGCGTTTTTTTTCTTTTTTTACTTCTGAGGGCACCAGGGTCAAGGAGATGCTGAGGCATTGTTTCTATGCTGACCAAGTTTCCTTCCCAATCTCCAAACTATTTTTCTATGCGACCTTTTCTTTATTATGAGAAGTGTTGCGTAGTCGGGGACTCGAACCAGGTGGCGTGCCAGGAGTGGAGTCAGAGCATCTTCTGCCGCAGGTCCTTAGATAGGGAGTTCTTGAGTCATTGTTTGCTGGCATCCAATGCCCGCGGCTAACCGTCTCCCTTACCCTAGCGTACACAGTACACCCAACCGGCAAAGTTGAGTCACAGTCCCTTCCAGCACGAGCCTGGCGGTGGTTGACTTGAAATAGTAGGATGACTCACGCAGTGAAGTTTAGCACATATCCGAATGCGTCTGCGGCTGCGCCCGTAATATTGCACGGCTCAAGCGTACGTCATCAGTCGACGTGAACGTTACCCGCTGCTCTGGTGATCCGAAACCCAGGAAGGACGCCAGACGTGGCCTCGCTGGGCCGACCCAGACCTCGTACACCTGCGACTCGTCCCGAGCGCGCTGTTTCTCGGAGAGCTCGCACTTGTGCCGGCAATATCAGGTCGCAATCCACGCGGCCTCTGTTCGGATGATGCTAGGCGAAACTTCAGGACTGCAATCCATGCGTCGGCGGCGGAGGGTCAACAGGAAGGACCTTCACAACAGGGATGCCACCGTATCGTTTTTCCAACCGTAACAGAAGATAAGACATGTGTTTCAGAATGCTTCAGGTGGTTCACTATTCTCGAAAATTCCAAATGACACTGCCTGTACGATCTTTAACGAGGTAACCTACAGGCTACAACGAAAGTACGTATTGTCCTTTCATACAGCCGCGTGGTAAAGTTTTATGTTCAAGGCCACACCTACAGATCAAGAATGCCAGTTCATTCCACTGGGACGTCATGTGATCAATGTTGACAGGGGCGTCTTTATTGGACAGGGACGTGGTGACGTTTTGATGGAATTTAGGATTACATAGAATTTATTTAGAGGCCGAAGTATTTTCGCATCCCTCGTCAGACAGACAGGATGTCAGGGAAGGGACCGCGGTTATTCCTTGATGGAACGGTTTTTTCGAGCCCATTGAAGACTCCTCGTCGTCTGAAACCACTACCTTCAAGGCAAATACGAGAAAGTAATTTCGGGATCAAAAACTTCCACTTCCAACTTCAAGCTTCATCTTCGAAGCTTAATTCGAAGCTTCAAATTCGAAAAATGTATTGCAGTATCAGTATTTCTGTATTTGTATTTCTGCCCTCCCTAAAATGTATTCCTGTATCTGTATTTCCAAATACTTTTTGCCTCTATTTAAAATGTATTTCCGATACGTATCGCGATACACTTTTACAGATATATTTCAGTATCAGTATTTTAGCTACAATTTTAATGTATCCCAGTGCTGCTGCGGAGCTGATCCTAAGACGGCGTAAGACGATTAAAAACCGGTCTTGTCTCTCTCGGTCGTATTCGGTTGCAAGAGCGTGAACGAGCCTTTAATTTAAATAGCGGGCTGCGGGTCCAGAAAACCGCGACATTTTCGAAGGTCAGTGACATTACCAGTAATGCTTTGTGTCTTCCGCCGGAGCTGTATATATACACCGTTCCAAGTTGGGCTTCCTAGCTCGGCGCCATTTTGACGAGTGTAGCGCCGCCTACCCTCATCCGGGCATTTGGGAGAATCTGAACCCGCCCGAATGACCGACCGCCATTACTGGACTGTTACCCTGCTCACCGAGTCACACCGATCGCAGCTGCTTCTGCCGGCACGGCTGCCGTATTCGGCGCCCTCGGCTCATCGTCTTCGTCCATGGAGGAAAGCACTATCCTAATTGGTATGTCAGGCATGGGGAAAAGTGCATCCTGCTTTCCTGGCATCTTTTTGTGGGTAATTTTTAGCGCGGTTCTGGGGCAGTCGTCGCTCCCAAACCGAACTCGGCGTTTCGATCGCTAGCGAAATTGGGGATCGCTAGTGAAATTGAGGATCGCTAGTGAAATTGAGGATTGAACGAAGCCAGGATGGCACGAATTACGGCATGTGAATTTGCGCTGAACTCGAGTTGTCGCAGCTTGGGGGCGCCGGGAACATTTGAACTAACTGCGCGGTTAGCGGCTCAGACCTGCGCTGCCACGTCTGCTTTAATTGAAATAGTAGAAACCTCAAATTTAAATATGAATCGATATATAAATACCGAGTACAGATAGCAAGTGCGACGGATCCGTTTTTTGTTTCTGATTTGGAATCCACTGTCACAATATTGGCACATTGATGTGCCTCTCTGTAATCGCCTCGCGTGAGAATTATTTGTGCGCAAACTGTGTCGCGGCGTGTACTACACGAGGCTGTGTTATATATATATATATATATATATATATATATATAGACAGATGTTAAGCTGAACAGTTATGATACAGCCAGTGAAATTGACTAGTACCGCGTATGCGCTAGATGTGTTGATACGACCAGGTGGACATATTATAGAGTGCTAGATCGTAATCGATCAATCGGTAATTAGATAGGATTCGTTAATTAACTTGTTAATTAATGAACATAGACATGTGGTTCCAATTGAGATTCGCTCAGCGTCATCGAAAACCCTAGATCAGTCGATTCTCAGATGAGACATGACGCGTGACGAAGCGTAGTAGTGCACTGATGTTACGCTCGTGGAGCAGGTACATAGCTAGACGGTTGCGATACGGCGTACGCGATTTTGTCGCGTCACTTATCAGAGCCCTAGCCTTGCACGTGCTCCACGAGTGGTAACGTTAGTGCAGTACTATGTTCAGCGCTCGAAGCATTTCTGAAATGACTGATTTGGCGGTTTTCGATGACGCTGAGCAAGTTTCTAGTTGGAACCATATGTCTATTTTCATTGATTACAAAGTTAATTCACGAATGTGATTAATTAGCACGACTGATCGTTACGATTAGCTCCCTATAATATGTCCACCTGGCCATATAACTCACCTCTGTAAGCGAGCATAAGTGTAATTTCATACGTTGCATGTAATAAATATATATGTATATATATATATATATATATATATCATATATATATATATATATATATATATATATATATATATATATATATATTCGTGTTGGAGAGTCTACCACAAAGCTAAGCCAAAGTCTGAGCTCTGTGCCCAGTCTTGCTGTGCACAGTGGCGTCAGAACAAAACGCCCCCCCCCTTTCCCGTCTTCCTTCCATTTCCAAACTTTCCCAACACCATTGGCCATGCCAACCTTTTCTTTTTTTTTTTCAGTTTTGCATTGGCTGTTTGCTTTATAAGACAATTCTCATTTTATTTTTAGGCTGCAAGGAATATCCTCATCCAGCTACGATTACCAGTTGGGTGGACGACACCAAGCTGTGCGTGTCGGCACATTACGCACTAACGTATTCATGGTAAATTGACAATTTCAGAAACCCCCAAAAACGATCGAATTACGCATACCCGACGCTTCAATTTCGGCGGCGCATTTTCGTTCCGCACCAGGCGTCGCCTGCCAATTACCACCTGAAGAAAAATAGAGTTATTAAATCAGTGGACCAGGAGTCACGCAACTGTTTTCTTTTTCAATGTCTAAGCCGCCCTCCGCTTACCTTTCGGTCGTAGCCCAGGCGAAGGAACGGCACGGGGTTCTCCGCAGTTCGCCGGCCGTCCAAGAAATGGTCGGAGCACACACGACTGCTCTTCGATGGCAAGAAGTCTTTCCTGTTTAAATTCGCCAGCCACCGGCGTCGTAGGTCCGGAGCAGCGGGGAACCGGTGCAGCATAAACATGCCGCACCCACATTCATCCTGTTTGACAGCGTGGGTCTCGCACACTGAATCGGCGTTTATTTTACGTTTTGTTTGTGTTATTTGTACAACCAATTACAGCACAGTGCTGCCCGGTCGATTCTTTTCTTGCATAGGCCATGTCACGCGCGAAAACACGCTATAATATCAAAGCGGCGCCTAACATTGTCGAAACAACTTGCCTCCGTACACTGCGCACGTGCTTTCTAACAGTCCACTCCGTGAAGCAGACGAGCTTTCGAGGGAAAGGGTAAGCGGAGCGTTGGCGCAGCGCTCTGGTTCGAGAGTGTTTTCCCTTTCTGCATCGACCTACTTGGAGCGGTGTATACCGGGTGTTTCTGCGAAGATTTTCAAAGATTCATAAAACTATAAAGGCTTAAAAACAGTAGAAAAACTTTTTTCGGGAATAAATTGCCAGCCACAGTAAACGTCAGGGATAGCAAAAAAAAGACACTAATTAGCAATACAATAACATAAAATTGACACATTCACGTTTTCATTAGTGAAAATAACAACATTGTTTCGATTAGAAATTTGCTGAACGTCACGGAAAACGCATAAATCAGCCAATTTCGGGACGACTTAAAAGGCTCGTGGGAAGCACGGAGATCGCTCTAAGTTACCACTCGTGCACAGCCGCAAGACCGGCGACGAGAAGACACGATATTCTTATCATTCTCGTTTTCGCATCGCTGGTCTCGGTTCCTGTTACTGAGTAAGGTATTTTCAAACACCTTCCTCTCGAAAAACATCGAGAGGAGGGAGATAGAAACCGGTCGGTTTCTTTTTTGTGGATCTCTGGCACAATACGAAAATAGGGAAAAGCTAGGGGTTTGAGAGCCCTGACACCTCTGTGGTGCTGTCTACAAAATGTACCCTCCTCTGCCTCCTCCTCTCTCTCCTTTCACGGCGACCGACACACCATTTTTCTGTTCGCAGGAGTACGGACCCACAGCCCCGTTCCGCTTACGGCTAGAGTGATGTGGTGGATGAAGATGCAAGAGACGACCGAAAGGAGGACGCTCAAGGGCTTTCACGAGTGCCTGAACTGGAGACAGCTCGAGTTTCTTACGCCGGTGCCTCGAGCACTCGTCTGCGACCTGTGCGATCGTAACGAAGTGTTCGCTCGTTACGAATTGTCGTCACTTCTACTGCACAGACCGCATGCATGGCATCGAGAGCGACGATTTCGACATGCCCCTTGGATGACACCAGACTGGATTCCAGACGACCTCCGCAGTGGAAGGAAACGACGCCCTAAACCGAAGTCGTGTGCGGTGCCCTAACGCCGACCACGGCTGCGAGTACACGGGTATTTGCAAGAGGTGGAGAACACTCTCGCGGCTGCAGATTTCAGCCGGTACCGTGTAGCAACTGTGGATCAACGTACGGGTACAGCAAATTCGTGTACCATCGTCTGCGTAGGTGCAAGTCCAGTTTGAACGAAGCAAAGACGACCTCAGGGACAGACGAACAATCTGAATAGTGCGATTGCAGATGCTGTTGGCTGAATGGCGTTTCGGGCTGAGAGAAATGGAGCTGCGCTGGCTGTTCAAGTCGTGCACTTATGCTTAAACCAGACACTTTTTCTTTATTCATGGTTGAATAGAAAGAATTCTGAAATAAATAGCGCACGATGCACAGTATGTGCACAATATTCATTTGATTATGTTATTAGCTCGTAATCACCAAAGAAACACGATTACTTTCGTCACCAACAAAATTACTTGTTACCGTCACTTTTTTCAAACACTTTCTCCCATGATTTCTGGGTTTACGAATACTTTGTCACTAGATGTTCAGGCTAAACGCGTTGCGGTATGCCCACTTTATCAGCTTCTCTATACCTTGCGAACAGCAAATCCCCGCCCCTGCCCGTTTCGATCTTGATGAGCATCGTCCCGGCGTGCGGTCGTGTATCACTACTGCGTGGTGCACGATAAAGACCCCAGGTTAGCGGTTGTACCGCACTGGCCAAATTGCTCATCTACACTGTAAAAAAAAAAAAACCGTAAGTTAACAGCCTTTTTCGAAACTGGAACGCGCCGCGAAAGGCGCGCGCGGGAAAAACAACGTAGAGGCGGCATGACGGTACGAGGTCAGTAAATGTACGACTTCAGATACTTCTAGTTGAGGTCTGTGTTCCCTCTTCTTTCAAGTAAAAAACACATAACACACGCCAGATTGGCTCTTGGAATAGTTTTCTTGTTGGCAGATGTGTCATGTTTCGTGCCATTGGTGCGAATGTGGGGAACTCTTTCCATGCGTCGTGCATCACAGGCAGTCCAGTGACTGAGAGTTAGGGTTTTCTGCCCTGCTTCTACGGGTCAAGTTACTGGGCAAACCGTAGGCCCTCGTGACTGTCATGCTCGTAATACCTGAGTTAATGTTGTGAACGTGATGCAAGACAACGGTAATTGTACCGGCATCAAAAATTTGCGGTCAATTTCTAGTACTTTGACGGGATTATTTTTTACAGTGTACAGCTGAGACACCAGACGCCCACTGAGGCAGACTAACTTCCTGCTGTATAAACATACACACAACAATTTTGCTGAACAGCAAAAAAATTAAACGATTATTGCCGAGCCGCACGAATGGAGGGCAGAATTTGTCTGGACAGTTTACATGATGATTTCTTGGGACTCAAGCTGGAATCGTGAAGTCCGAGACATTGTGCAAAAGGCTTTCAGTGCAGCATTTGAGGATTAATGTTGCAACTGCATCTTTAATAACCATTCAAACAGCTTACCTCTTCTTTTTTATCCAAACCTGAATCCGGCTCAAATCACCTTCACACTCAATCCGCCACTTTCGGTTGATTGTCCCCCTTCCTGGGACGATTTATTGGTACGAAACTCATGAAAGCTAGGGGCGCCATTAAAAAGGATAGGAAAAAAATTGTGCGATGATTACACGACGTGATGCGTTCAGACAGCGACAGCCTGCGGCTTATTCTACTCGACGATAAGACGATGACGATAAGACGATGTTGATTGATTGACCTCGCACCGATCGTGCATCATACTGTGATCTAATATTGAAATAACGTTACATTGATTTAATATCAATGCATTGTTGCCGAATAAATTATGTTTAGGCTGCGATGTGTTTTCCCGCCAAATTTAGCGGAAAAACTGAATTGGTGCATAGGTCACGTGGCGACCATTTTTCCGCTAAATTTGGAGGAGAAACTAGGGAGTTTTTGTAGATTGTTTTCGTCGTCCCGCAACGCTCTCCGCTACCCGCTACGATACCCGAAACTCTACAGTCAAGGCCATCGGCGCGCAGGCGCAGTTACGGCTTCTTTTTTGGCAGTGAGCTTAGAAGAGGGAAGAATGCGGTTTACGAAAACTCCTGACTGACAGCGTTTACGTATACATGGTCGAAAAACCAGGGAACGGCCCATAACAGCTGTCACTGTAAAAGCTTCACTGTAAAAACCTGGTGGCGAAAGACAAAAAACAATTAGGTAAAAGGTTTGATAAAAAGAAATTCCGAAACATGTTTTTATTTTTTTTTATTAGTAAGATGTTTCGAGATTTCGATCTAGGTCACAGTAGCTCGATGGAGCAAACAGGATCTAATTGCGTTGCTTAAAAAGGAAGTCCGAGCTCGCTTGTACCACGTCCGCGCAACTTTGCACATGCAAAGCTCTATCAAACTTACGTTTTCTGTATACAAATGTATACGGAAATGGGTACATTCTTGTGGAATGCCAGCCGCTTATTTTGCCGTTCACAAAGACATTACGCCTTTTGTCCTACCTGAACTTTGACATTGTCTGATTTGGGTTATCTTGGTGGCATCAGAGTGTGAGGGGCTTTGAGGAGGATTTGGATTTTTTAAAAGAAAAAGGAAGGACTGTTTGGATAGTTAAGAAGACGCAGATGCTACATTAATACATAAAATTGCGCCAAAATGTTTTCGTAAAGAATTTAGACTTCGCGGACCCGGCTCGGAACCGAACAAACCGCTGTACAGACTCTCAGTACAGAAGGGTCTGACCTTCTTTCGTACATCTTATAAACCATTGAATTCTTTGTTAATTTCTAGATTCAAAATCTAATAAGTTCGACATATTGCAGAATTTTAGCTCGAACTCTTGTCATTAAGAAACAAACTGGACAGCATGCAGAAAACAATATCGTACGTATTTCTTGATGATTAGTGTTTCTTTTCTTTTCTCTTAAATAAATGCTACAGGTGCCCACAGTGTCATTTCTTGGTGTGGAAAATATTAGGCTTAAGCGAGCGTTGGATCGTAGACAAATTCCTTGTTTCTCTTGGATCTTTTGATCGGGGTGACGTCAGGATCTAAAGCTTTTAGCGATCTATCACCGCCGCTGACGTCACACTCCTACGGAGTTTCAGCTCCCTTATTCAAACGGAAAGAATGTGTAGCCTTGTAGATCCATGATTTTGCTTTACGGCACTGATTTAAGATAGGGGTGTGCTCGATAACATTGAGCAAACTTCCCGGCCCCATCCCCCAGCAAGCGATGCCGCACGGCGTCAGCCACTTGTCCTTGAACACCGATGCGAAACGGTGAAGCTTGACGTGCTACCGCCCGTGTTGAGCTTCGCGCCCGTGGAAAGCGGTAAGCTTCACGTGAGAGCCCCTCGTGCAAAGCGGTGAAGCTTGACACGAGTGAGCGGCACTTGGCAAGTACTATAGCTCGGAGAGCGCGGAGTTGGCCGTTCTAGAAATTAAAACGATGCCGTAACCACCCCGATCGACGAGCGAGTGTTACCTAGGGTGACTACTCACCATGGGAAATAAATTTGTGTAAGATTTTCTATTCGCAACTTTCAGCGATGGCTGTACAGCGGTGTGAGAATCACGCTCCCCTAGCTCCAGGATCAGAAGTGTCCCAACCCCGGCCCGCGGAAGCGATCCGGCCAGCCTGTGGTCTTTCTTCGGCGCATGGACCACAACCTCGTGAAACAAATGCTAATATAAACGCGCAATAAAAAAAGAAAAAAAGGAAAAAAAAACAGCTGAAAACGCGTTTTATTTTTTCCTGTCAGTTATTGTACAGTACATTGTCATCACCAGCATTACTGTCTCATGTGTGCTTCATTACGCTAAAATTCCTTCACATTCTCATGTATATCAAGCTGAGTGTCCGGTGTACTATCTATTGCATATGTTCATCATCAGATCTACCCTTCCTATTAGTTTTCTGCCCCGTGTGAATACGACAAAATCCTATGTAGTGTGATTTGTGCCCATAATTTTGAAATGTTTTCATTTTCAACATATTGCATTTAAAAACGATTATATATATATATATATATATATATATATATATATATATATATATATATATATATATATATATATATATATATACACAGTCAACCGAGGCTCCCAGCCCGGCGGTGACCTGCTCTACATGTTCTACAGGCGTTCCCCTACGGTCCGACATCTACTGTCGGAGTGTGTGTGGGCTCCAAACCCAAACGGAGTTGTTTTCTAGACCCTAACGTGCGTGCCTACGAGGACTGGATTAACCCCAAGAGTAGTGCCCGTGCGAAAGAGACGCTGCTGTCCCTCTGGGACTTTGCACGCGCGACGGGCATTGACCGAAGGATGTAACCTTAATTTTCGTTTTCTTTAATCCCCCCCCCCCCTGTAAACCGTCCCCTCCAGGCCGTCGCGCCATCCTTATCTTAGAGGGGCACTGACACATCAAAATCATATTTTTTTTTTATTATCCGAAACAATTGAAAACGATGCCGGGACATTACCCTCAAAATTCGAAACTTGGGAATTCAGTATTTGTGAATTAAAAAAACAATTTCCAAATGCCGAATTTGAAGTTCTCGCGCGATCCGCGCCAGTGCAGTGAGTCAAATTTTGCGGTCTCCTGCGACTCGACTTTCTTTCGGACCTCCGCTCCACGCTATGAAGCAAAGCGCCGTTGCCACCGCGACCCGAAGCGAGGAGGAGGTGAGCAGGCGGGATAGAAGGGAGCCGGCGCGGGAAAAAACCGGTTTCTTCCCCGACTCGCCGATCATCCTCGCTCGAGCGCCGCCAAGTTTTCCGAGGGAGGATACAAATCCAGGAAGCGACATCACACCGAACTCTGATTTTTGGTATTTCAAAAAGAGGGGCCGTAGTGCGTTCGCAATTGCGTTAAAAAACATGTTTTACGATTGCCGTTATTAAACGTTATAGAAATGTCGCCTACAAAGCTTCTAAATTTCCTGATTTTTGACGTCACCGATCAAAAGAAGGGAGGAGGCGAGAAGCGGGAGAATCAAACGCCAAAAATAAAAAGGCGCGCGCGCGTGCGGGAAGATTTTTTTTGCGATGCGGTTTTTTTTGCGTGTCTATGACTACAACTTGCATCGTTTTAGACAATAAAAAAATACGACCTTTGGGGTGTCAGTGCCCCTTTTAATAAAGTGTAACAACAACAACTACAATATATATATACATATATATTGCAAGTTTCTAATTGGAACCATATGTCTATTTTCACTAATTAAAAGGTTAATTAGTGAATTTAATTTAACTAGCCGACATATCGCAAAGATTAGCCACCTACATAATGTCTCCCTGGGCGTATAACTCACTCGCACAATATATATATATATATATATATATATATATATATATATATATATATATATATATATTCAGCCACCTCAATATTTCTTCATAAATTTGTGCTCACGTTTCAAATTTTGTATATGAGCGCTTATTTAAGCTTTATTTATTTAGCATTTTTTGCGTCTATATTGTATGATCGATTTTTCGGACCTCGAGACTGTGATAGGTCCCCAAATGCGGCTCCTTAATTTCTTCCATTCCCTGGGTACCCAAACGGGTACATTTGAAAAGCATGCGCCATCAGCTTATACTAAATAGCATAGACGCGAAACCGAACGCACACGTTTGGGTACTAATCAATTTGCAAGACTGCCGCTAGATGCCGCGAGTTGGCAATGCTCAAGCTTGTCAGTACGTGCAGACATGGCGTGCTCCAGCGGCGGAAACGTCCGTCGCCGGGCGGGTGAGTTAAAGTTATTGTATCTCCAGAATCGCGCGTAAAATTCTGTTTCCACGTATTGACATCGCTTCATAACAGGAAAAGTCCAATCTCGCAGCAAGTTGTAGCACCTTAAAGGGATGGTGAACTGAAATTTGGATTGCAGAAAACAATGCAGGAGCTGTAGGCGGGAAGATACAATCCCTACAAGACTACTCGAAGGGCGATATCTCGAATGGATGGCCGTATTTTCGGAAAAAGAGGTCGAGATTGAACGAGGCCGACGAGGCGCGTGACATCAAGATATCTCGTTTCCTCCTCTCTTTGCTTCGCTCCCTCAAGGCGGCGAGGCGGAGAAGACGCGAGGCCGTTCCCTCTCCTTCTCGGAGAAACAAGACGTCAACATTTCTGTCAAATGCGCCTCTTTTTTTTTTGAAAAATACGGTCACTCGTTTGAGATATTGCTGTATGAGTTATGTTTTGGTATTTGTAGCATCCCGTTGCACGCTTTTGCCGCCGTATTTTGTGGAATCCAGATTTCGGTTCAGCAGAAGAATGTACTCGTCTGTGTTTCGTCCTCTCTATGTTTTATACTTTCCGTTTTCTAGTACATTCCTTTAAACACCTAACTATTTAAGATATCATAGATTCATTATTCAGGTACCCATTTGGGTACCTCAGGTCACGACTCGGCTTCAAAAAAATGTATTAGATGTCGAAATCTGCGCAAACTTGCTTCACTCGATTATATTTTTGTTTCAATGAAAATTTATTCTAACAGATGAAGAAATAGAACAACTGCTGAACCACGGTGATGTAGATGTGTCATGTCGACGAAGACACCGTGGACTATTTCCACGACAGCAGTGACGATGAAACTGAGAGTGGTGAAACTGATCTACAAAGTCCCACGAGCCAAGGGCCAAGAAAAGACAAAAGGCCGTGATCCTTTGTGGAAAGTCAGGAGTAAGGATTCAACTAAAACAGTGTTTTTGTTTAAATCTAACAGTAATGCCTCGTTTCCAGCTTCCCAGCTCGCATTCGTGGAGTCTGCCAGTGTTGACTTGGGGACCTCAGTCAGAACATTCAGCTATTTCAAAAAGTATTTTCCTCAGGGTTTCTGGAAGTTATGCGCAGGCCAGACGAACGTCTACTCCGTTCAAGTGCGAGCTCACAGATCTGTGAAGACAACTTCATCGGAGCTGCAGAAACTGGCCGGGATTCACATGATCTTGAGTCTTTTCGGACTTCCGAGGGCTAGACTGTATTGGTCTAGTATGTTGGCAGTGCCGCTTGTCACTGAGAACATAGTGTACGGACCGGATATTTTCGAGTTGCGTGCCATGTTGCACTTCGTCGATGTGACAGCAATCACGGAAGCCCAATCGCAAAACAAGTTGTTTAGAGCGGAGCCTATTTTTGAATGCTTCCGAGAGGTTTTTCTTGAGCGTCCTTGCTCGGAAAAGCTCTCCATTGACGAGCAAATGATACCCTTCAGTTGACGGTGTCCTGCTCGCTCATTATGTCCTCAGTAAGCCAAACCCCGTTGGCTTGAAGAACTTTGTACTGGCCACAACTGAGGGGATTGTACTTGACTTCGTGATCTACGCGGTAGAAAGGAACCGTTCCCGATCATGACATGAAGGAACTTGGACTTGGTGATGTAAGTCGTAAAGCCGCCTTCACGAAACAATCCCGATCGAACAATCCTGTCAAGGTGTTCACAGACCGACTTTTTACAGGTCTGAAGCTAGCAGGCTTTCTCATCAAAAGGAATATCTACATGACCGGCACAGTTATGGCCAACATAACAGAAGGAGCAGCAACAAAGCTGCCAAGCGACACAGAAATGACGCTTTCACAGAACACTATAGTCGGTGGCAGCTCAAGAAGGTAGGGCGAGGGAAAGAAAGGTGGGAAAGGAGGAAATGGACGCAACGCTGGTGAGGGTAGGAGGAAAGGAAACCCCATCACCTCGCCAGCGATGCGTCCGCTTCCCCTCTCCCACCTTCCTTTCATTCACCCTACCATCTTAACCTGCAACGTACTACAGTTTCTTTTCTTGCCCCGTGGAATCGGTGACCGACTGCTTTAGCGCAGCAGCTCGCAGCACGTGGAGCGAAGGCTCGCGCAGCAAAAGAAACCCTGAAGTGCAGGGTCATAGATTCCTTTATACTCACGAAGCCGGGCAGTTCCACGATGGAGCCATATAGTGCCCGGTCGCAGATCTGAAGCGCGAGGATCTGGTAGCACAGAGCATCAAAGAGCCATTTCTCGGGGAACCTGAACTTCAGCGCACAGCTTTTGCAGCGGCGAGGACCCGAAATACACTTCTTGTGTGTTTCGATTCCTCTGCGAGACGTTGCAGCGGGGCACCAGTCACGTGGTTCATCTCATCCGTTGTCTGCTGCTCCACCTTTTCCATTTCGGCGGCCGCTTCTCGCGGCGATCTGCCAGGCTTTGGCTATGGCTGGGTTAAAGCTAATCCAATCCCCCCCCCCCCCTCGCTTCGGTCGTGCATCAACACGTTCAAGACTCCAGGCTAGAAGTCGGACTGCGCTGGCCAAATATCTCATCCGCAGCGTAAACAATCGCCGCAGCACCATAAAAGGCAGACCGACCTTATGCTGTCTACGAATGAATGTCAAATTTTGTTTTTGTTTGTTCATTTTGGCCTCTAGTTTTTGAGTGAGGAGTTGATGTTCTTGCCTTGTGAGGTTGCCACAGATGGGATGATGGCAATCCGGATTGCACCTCGACCGACCGACGACGCCCCCCTCCTCAAAATACAAATATATAAAACTGAATGAAGACTTTTAGTTAGTTATGCCTAATTAACGCACGTAGTGTTTTTTTTCCTGCCTTTCATGGTCAGCAACCTAGCCCCATGTGCAAAAACAAACAAACAAACAAATCCTTAATCCGAGTGGCTTTTTTTTCCTAAGTGGACCGCCTAAAACAATTTGTGTGGAAAACCATTTATGCCTCTGAAAACGAGGCACGCGCAAAGAAATTATTGCAAAAGACGAAAACCTTGAGTGTTTATTTAACAGGGTTTTGTTCTTGGGTTTTGCACATGGATGGTTGAAAAGTTTAATTCGATCTAAACAGAGGTGACATGGTTTTTATACCCTAGATACCAGATATCAAACTTGTGCATAGAGAATATTTTTTAAAAAATCGTATATTTATATTAAACAGTATAGGGCTCAAACTCCCGTACCCTGAAACTTCTGTTTCGACTTTCCCCACCTATTGACTGTCACGTAAAAAAAAAAAAAAAAAAAATTCTGTTATTTTTTTTGGACATGAAGCTATACACGAACTCAACTCTCCTACGTCACGCCGCGGTGGTGGCGCGTCGAGCGCACTTCCGGTCTGGGGCGGTGGGCACAAGTCGCCGTGCGAGACATGCGTTCATGTGTTCTTTTGGAAGAAACCAGACAAAAAACCTGCCTTCTCGTCAAAATGCTGCGATGGGGGCTGTACCAAGAGAGTCTGGAAAGGTTCGAAGATCAGTTTTCATCTGTTTCTGCCCCCTCCGTTCGTCCGAGAACGTGGATAGTAGCCGTGAAAAGGGCAAACCAGACGCTGTCGAACTACGATTGCTTGTGCGGGCAACACTTTGTGGTCGCCAGATGTATTTGTTTTGTTCCAACATGAACGAGAGAAAACCGCCAAGTTGTCCGGACCACCCACGGGTTCAGTGCGTCTTCAAATTCACACGGTCGCCCGATCGTTCGAACTTTCGTCTGCTCTTTCAAACTTGTCTGCTTTTTGTCGTCTGCTCGTTCAAACAAAAGCGGCCCGTAGACCAAACTTTGACCCGGTGATTGCAATAAGAAGTAATTGCAGGCCTCAAAAGTCTTAAGTAGGCTCGGTGTAAACAGTAGATACAAGATGTTGATCATTGGTACCAGTGGCAATCACTGACTTGTTACGCTTGGTCTGTTCCTGCTTCCGATTTTCAGTATCGACGTCGATCATCGCCGCTACCTTCTATACTCCGTTTCACCTTATGTTGTACCGCAGCGAAGGCTAGAAGCGCGAGCTCATAGCGTTGGCAGCTGCCCTTGGTGCACGAGAGCTTGTGCCGCCGAGATGTGCCCTAAAGGAAGGAGCTCGCGCTTGTAGCCTTTCCTGCGGTACAACACAAGGTGAAACAAAGTATACACTTTTGCAGCACGAGCGACGTCGCGACCGTAAATAGCTAGAAGGATCTCATCATGGTTTTGGCGTCCATTCTGCGGCGTTCATGCGAATGAATCGCCGCACGTCAAATTATTTAAGCAAAATTTAGCGGCGTAACGAGCCTTCATAATTTAGTTCAGGCGATTAAAGGGGTAAGACATTGCTATGAGGACGTCGAATCGACAATTCCAACGCGAAAAAGAGTATGCAGACTCACACAAACGCCGACAACGTGACATTCCAATGGTTTGTTGACGCGAGACGCGGTGCTTCTTGCCCGCACTCCATTGCGCATGCGTTCGAACTGTCGTCTGCTCTTTCAAACTTGTCTGCTTTTTGTCGTCAGCTCGTTCAAACGAGAGCGCCCCGTAAACCAAACGTTGACCCGGTAATTGCGATAAGAACTAAGTGCAGGCCTCAAAACACTTTTGAAGGTTGGTTGGGGTAAGTAGGCTAAGTGTAAACAGTAGATACAAGAAGATGTTGATCATTGTTACCAGTGGCCATCACCGACTTGTAATGCTTGATTCTACTTGCGGTTTTCAGTATCGACGTCCACCATCTCAGCTACGGTCCACGCTTTTGCAGCCCGAGCGACGTCGCGACTGAAAATAGCGAGCAGAATCTCATCGTGGGAGTCAGGCTTTAGCGCCCGTTCTGCGGCGTCCACGTGAAATTAATCGCCGCACGTCACATTATTCACGCAAAGTTTTGCCTCGTTAATTTCGCTGAAGCCGCTCAGGCAGTCAGACATTGTTAGGAGGACGTAGAATCAACAATTCGAACGCGAAAAAGAGCAAGGGGACTCCCACCGGCGCCGACAGCAACGCAATTCAATGGTTTGTTTATAGGCGACGGCGGGCTTCTTGCCCACCGTCCACCGCGCATGCGCGGCGCCGGTGGCGTCCGCTAAGGGCGCTCCGGTTTGTTTGTAAACATGAGTTGGTGTATAAAATTTTTTAATATCTGTCAAATTAGTTTAGGGACATGTCCGACAAGATTACTTGAGCCAAACTAACAGTCATCGTATATTTCCCTGTTAAATTACCCCGACGTGGCAGACGGTTAGTAACAGAAAAGATTCGTAGACAAAGTCACGAAACGTGATATTACAAAAATTTGATGATTTAGGAGACCATTGCTGTATGTTAAAATTAAAAAAAAAAATTATAAATAAGAAAAAAGCTTTCCTTTCGGGATGCTTATACTGTACTCACACGAGAGAGAAACACGCGGACGGAGCTGCGTGACGTGAGCCGGCGGGTCGTGTCTCCTGGCCTCCGACTCGGAGCCAGCGTCGGTGTAGACAAGTGTGTACGCGTACCGGCTGAGCATTTCCGCCAAGCCTCCGTCTCGGAGCTCGACGTCGCCACGCCGCCTCAGAAAGGCGTGACGTTAGCATCGCGTGACGCGCACTCCGCAGGGTGAAGTGGCGGATTTCTCCCTCGTATGAATACCCCATTAGAGTTCTGTGTTTTCAAATAAATTCGATAAAAAAAAAGTCGCCGGAATTTTGTTTTTTTAATTTGGATTTATTTTAGTTAGAAAATTCGAATTCGTTCCAGTGATACGAGTCATTCGCTAAAACGTCGATCTGCTCAAATGACAGCTGCTCGCTCAAACGTAATTCGCTCATGGGATATGAACCCCTCCTGGAAGGCTTGAGATACTCATTGCGGGACAATTTGCTCGACCAGCTTACAAGAGTTCACTCAATCGCGTCTCTAGGCCATTTCCCCTGGTGCGATATTTGTTCAATCGCAGTGGGATTCCCGTCGCTTTGCGCTTCAAATCGCAGCCAAACGGTCAACGTCGCTTTTTGTTAAAAATATAAAACTGTGCACAGCACTTGAAGTTTGCGCTTTGTTCAGCAGTTCTTCGTCGCATGAGACTGAAAATCGCACTGGTGTTTTTCGCACGATCGCTCCATGTGGAACGGCCTTCAAGGGGTTTGGTGTCTGTGTATCGTATACAGTTTCGGTTATGACTCCGCCTGGGCAACCTTTCAAGCAGAACCGACGTGGCCCCTCCCGTCACTCAGAAAAGTCCACTGCGCGTTCTCTTCGACCTCACACCGGTTCAAAGAAGTTGGGATCGCTGCAAAAAGCCTTAAAAGAACTTCAAACTCAAAAGTGAAGCGTCGTCTGCTCACAGCGGCACAGCACAGCACAGCCTCTGCTCACACGGGGGGAACACGACACAGAGGCGTGAAAGAAACTCGAGTAGCAGAATGACTCAATCTTTGACGTCACTGCACTGGAGCGGATTGCGCAGGAACTTCAAATTCGGCTTTTGGAAATCGTGTGTTTTTTCTTCACAAATACTGAGTTCTTAAGTTTGAAATGTTAAAGGTAATGTCCAGGCATCGTTTTCAATTATTTAGGATCATAAAAAAATGATTTTGACCTGTCATTGCCCCTTTCAGACATGGATGAAGCTTAACTGGATATGTTCAACGAAAACGAAATGAAATCGACCAGTGAGCTCTCGCTCGTCGGGTTATTGTAAACGTAGGCATGATGTTTGCATATATATAACTTGTAATTAATGAATCCATATTTTATCGCCTATCTGTATATACCTCGCTCGCAATTTTCAAAATGGCTAACCAGCACAACCATGTGCAGCGGGGCGATGCATTTGCAGTCGTCATATGCAGCAAAGAAATAACGAAAGAAACAATGTAATTTGAAGTCCCAAGCGAATGACAAAACGTCTCTCCCGACTTTTCTTACCTCGTATTCAATAAAGTTATCTGCCAGTCAACCATGAGCATGACTTTTCGCTTACTTGGTCTCACAAAGAGAATTGTTTTTATTATTTGTAAGAAACGATTGGAAGCGCAACTTGTCTGAAAACAATCGGGCGTGCATTTACCATATTTCCCGGTTTTATAAAACAAACAAACAAAAACACAAACAAAAACACAAACAAAAAATGAAAGCCGTTTGCAACTCCCTGTAACGCCGAATTAGAGCGCAGCTCTTGAGGAGGAGGGGAAGGCACGGTGGGGGGGTCATGTGACCTCGGGGAGGGGGGGGTCACGTGGCCTGGGGGTCACGTGAGCTAGAGGAGGAGGGGGGAATTTTCCCCGCTAAATTTAGCGGGGAAAATTTTCCGCTAAATCTAGCGGGGAAAACTTTCCGCTAAATCTAGCGGGGAAAATTTTGCGCTAAGTCTAGCTGGGAAAATTTTCCGCTAGATTTAGAGGGGAAAATTTCTCGCTAGATTTATCGGGGAAAATTTCCCGCTAGATCTAGCGGGGAAAATTTCCCGCTAGATTTAGCGGGGAAAATATTCCGCTAGATATAGCGCGGAAAATTTTCCGCTAAATTTAGCGGGGAACGTTACCCACCATGCACCGCGCGGTTATGCCGACGGCGACGGCGCTCAACCGGAAACGGTCGCCTAAGAGCTGCGCTCTAAAACGCACACACGCAAACACACACACACACAGACGCACACGCACACACACACCAAGATTTTAATTTACCGCTTTCTTAAAAAGTCAGTGTGTTGTGGTGACAAGCAAGGACTGTAATTCGGGCAAACCATCACCTTTTTCTCGGAATGCTGGCCAACCAAGGTCGAAGATGATGATTTTCGGGCTTGTATTTATGCGGAACGCGAGTTCGTCTGCTTCATGCACAAGGGCTGCGATGATAACAAAACTCCGAACTCTTATCGGCCGACTGAAAAAAAAAAACAAAAAATAGTGCGTAGACTTCAAGGCATTTAGCATTGAGGTCTACCCACTATCCTTTCAATGAAAGCCAATCACAGCTCGGCGTCGTTCTGAGGTCACCGGAACTCCTACGCAAAAAGCAGACGACTTGCTCTCCGCACAGCCCAGTCTCTCCCGACTAATTGAATGGCTAGAATCTCGGCCATTCCGACAATCTCAGAGGCCATGGCATACGGCCAGGGGGCATAGTACGGGGGCTAGTCGTCACGACAAGTTAAACAAAAAACTAAAACGTGTTATTTTTCTTTAATCAGTAAAATAAACATATCATTTCCATTAGAAACTTGTTGAGCATCATCGTAAAACAAAATACCAGTCGTGCAACTGTACGCAAGGCTGAAAGGGCTCGAAGACGCGCCCGCGCAGTTTTCACATCTCTGCATTTCTGTACCGCCGACCTTGTGTCCGTTAAATTGTAATGGTCACTTTAGCGCTCCCCGTGCTTTCTACGCGCCCCATATCTTTCTGAAATATACTGCGGTGCGTTTTCGTGGCGCACAGCGAGTTTCTAATTGGAGCCACGTTCATTCTCACCAATCAAGAACAAATTAAAAATAGTTCACTGTTTCACTTATCGTGAAGATTTGCCCTTTATCATGCTCCCCGGCTGTATTACACACAAACTCAACTATGACGTTACGGCACTGCGGCCGCGCTAGTTTTGGTACTGCGTGCGTATGCGCTTCACGGGAATCTGGTTTCTGCGCAAGCGCAATGCTCACACCTGGTACAACTCATCTGCAGAGGTACCGCATCAGAGTAGTTTTTATTGCTTCATTAAAAGAAAGCTGTAAAGACTAAAAAAAAAGAAACAAGAAAAAACACCCTCCATACTGATTTTCGTTAAAATTACGAAACAAGTCCTAAAGCATCAAATTACGTTCTCTCTTTATTGCACACTGGATTGAGTCAAACGCACCTCGTCTGACGGACGCCGGAGAAAGAAAAGTAACGCGTATAACGCGAGTGAGTCCTTCACTCAACGGCATCCAAGACTGCGGGCTTCGGATCCGCCGTCTCGTTCCCCCTAAACTTGCAGGAGCGCAGAAGGTGACTCACCAGATTGTTGTAGCCAACTGTAATTCCGCATTTAATGCACGGTAGCGGATAGAACGCGCAATAGCCAACGTGGTCGTTCATCCTGTCCAGGTAGTCTACATACTCGCAACCGTAACCAGTGTTAGGACAGCGCACACGACTATAATTTAAGCTGCATTCGGCCAAACAGCAGGAGGTTTTAAGTTCCCAGTCAATGTTGTCCAGAGGACATTTTGGAGACGTCTCTTTCTGGATGAGGGAATAGCAGTCCGGACAGAAAAAATGTCTACACTTCGCCACGTAGTAAGATTTGGTGATCGTGTTGCACAGCTCACACGACATTATTTCATCCACCGACGTCAGGAACTCTAGCTGTCTCTTGTCCAGAAACGGGTAGAAGCCTTTGATCATATTCACTTTGCGCTCCATCGTCTCCGATGACGTCAATGGGCAGACAACGGAACTCGCTGGGTCTTTCCGCTCTTCCTGCGAATAATAAGGCATATTATGAGCGCTTATAGAAAATCGTAGATTACCCACTACGAATAGTAAAAACATAGTGGCATTTCTTTTGCGTGTTTGCAATAATTGGGAAAGAAAATAATTAAAAATATTTCAATGAACAGCGCTACACCCTGTCAAAAGTTCTCACAGCCCCAGATCTAGACGCAAATATTGGATGCATATCCAAGCACGGACCAAACCAAGCAGAAACGAATCTCTTGACGACAAAGAACTTCCAAAGGCACATTTCTCAATGCTCATATTCAGACGACGTCCAAACGACGTCGTCTGAATTTGACGACGTCATATTCAGACGACGATTCAAAAGGGCGTCAGACGACGCCCTTTTGAATAAAATCTTTTCCGCTAAAGGATATTTTGCTAAAGAAGCTGCTGTCATGCCCATTTCCGGTTTTCGAGGCATCAGCGTAACAGCGCTAAATTTAGCGGGAAATTTGACGTCACGGGATGTCAACACCAACTCGATTCCACGCTAAATTTAGCGGGAAAATGCCATCTTGTGACTTGGTGTCACTTCACCTATGAATAAATTCAGTTTCTGCGTTAGATTTAGCGGGAAAATTGACGTCACATACAGAGGAGGAGGGGGGATGGTACGGAGGAGGAGGAGGGGAGAGGAGGAAGATGGGGAAGGAGGAGGAGAAAGGGGGAGGAGGAAAAGGAAAGGAGAAGGAGAAGGAAAGGCTCACCATGCTTTTCCTTTGTATAGATTGTTTTTTGCTTTTCATAATAAAATGTTAGTTAAAATATGATTTTTTGCTTTAATCGTTGTGACTTATTTCAGTTGACAATATCTCTAAAGCTTTATAAAATAACAGTCATAGTTTTGATGCGGATGATTTGCAGATCAGACCAGTCAAGCATGTTTTACCTTTGATCACTCCCTCTGTTACTATTATTTTTAACTTGTGTCTTTCAATTGGTGTATTTCCGCAACTCATGCAAAGAGCTAGTGTCTGCGCTGTACAAAAAAAAAAGAGAAGAACGACATAAGCAATTACAGACCTATCTTTGTCCTTCCGGTATTCTCAAAGGGCTTAGGAAAAATCATACATATTCGAGTATCTCAGTTTTTGGATAAGCACCAAATAATTACTAATGCTCAGTTCGGCTTCCGAAAAAATCGATCAACGGAACCTGCATTCCTTGAACAAAAATAATTTATCTTACGGAGTTTTAAAAGAAAGAAATTGGCCCTTGGCATTTTTGTAGATTTTACAAATGCGTTTAATTATATAAATCACAATTTACTGCTATAAAAGCTCGATATTTACGGAATTCGAAGTCAAGCACTTCTCTTGCTTAAATCATATTTAGGTCACCGTAAACAGTTTTTTCATCTCAACCTTTTAAACGCCGCACTATGACGAAATGTTGGAAACACTAAAATGGCTGTTGATAATTCACATATGGCTTCTGAATTACTTGTGAAAAAAATATAGCCAAATTAACAATCACTAGGCATGTTTTTTGCATGTTCTGTTTTTGGAACATTGACATTTCCAGTATACAAAATGCGTGTCGTCTGAAACAACATTTATTGAGTGCGAAATGGGAATTGCTTCTGTTATCTGAAGAGAACCTTTTAGCTGCTTGCAAGGGCTTCGAAAACATTGAAGATAGAAAAGAATGCTTGTAAAATATGTTTATTCAATGTATGTGTTACGTGGCAGTCAGCGCTTTACAATCACAAGCCGTGGTAAGCTGCAAAGCCATTCTTGTGCAGCCGCTTTTCGCACTGGTAACATTTGTTGGAACTGCCGAGACCGGTTATAACGAAGTCGGTTTAACGAAATAGCGGCTACAGCGAAGCGACCACGATTTCCCATTCCTTTTGCACTTCGTTATAACCGAAGTCGGTTATAACGAAATAGCGGCTACAGCGAAGTGATTTCCGATTCCCGTTGACTTCGTTATAACCGGATTCGACAGTAGTGTTTTTTTGTTGTTTTTTTGCACTCCGCGCATTTTTTTTGTGTAGCTGAGACAATATAGGGACCATCAGTCTTCCTTTCCGCGATGCTGAGATGAACCCGAGGTCCAGGTCTGAAGGCGAGTTTCTTCTTCAGGTGGAGCAGGGACATGGCGACGTCCTGCCTGAAAGCTAGGTGCGTCATGGCGGCATCTGTGCCCTTGTGAAGTTCGCAGTGAAGGATCCATCCTGCGACTACAGTTATGTTGAGACCATTGCTGAAAAGATTCCACCACCACTTTTTTGCTTGTGAGCCTTGGGCGGTAGCTACCAAGGTGGCGGTCCACAACATCCACAACTCCCATGTCTTCCTTATATTTGTTTTATCAGATATGGTTGCGCAATGTCTACCTTTTGTTTTGCAGCGTCGTGAAAAGCGCTCTGCAGTACAAACAGGCTCATGGCTGAGATGGTTAAAGGCAACTGTGACCACTGTGTTGTCGTGCCATCTGCATGCATATACCGCACCGTGACATTTGTCGTCGAAAGCTCCTCTCACCTCTACTGCGATGTCTTTCTGGCTCCTCAGCGGACAACTACCAGTTCTTGTTTCTCGTACAATTCCCGTCGTCCTTATTTCTTCGTCAGCCAGTTTCGCAAGAAGACCGTAAGAGGTGCAAAAGATGTCGAAATAGACATCATGTTGCTCAGAGCTAAACAGGACAGATACCACATTGCTAACCACCCTGAGCCCTAGGGGAGTCTTGTCATCCTTCTCCTTTCTTCCGCAATATATCTCTATCACATAGGGATACACATTTGGAGAGCACATCATTTATATCTTATAGCCAAATCTAATGGGCTTCCCGCGTATGAACATTCTGCACGAGTGGTGGCCATAACAGGGCACCTTGGACTCGTCGATGCTGAGGCTTTCGTGGAACAATCCAAGCTGGAGGAAACATCTTGAAATCTCGTCGTAAAATGGCTCAATCTTCGCCATATTCTCACCTGCTTTCAACTGAGTGTTGTCCAAAATGTAAAAAGAAAATATTTTCAGTTGCCTGAACTTATTACGGGGCACCACTGTCGCCACTAAAGGCACGAAAATGTCTTCAGCCGTACTCCAGTAAGAGTCTTAGGAGGGAACGGAGTGATAGCCACTGAGAAGTATGAGACCAAAATCTGCCCAATATCCGCTGCTGTGACGTCCAACTCTGTCCTTTTCTGGAGTCCATACCTTGTGGTCATTTCAGCGAGCAACCCAAGGTATTCTTGAGAAATAACTTTGCTGAACAGCAAAAAGTGGCTCATGTTTGCAAGCTCAGGAAACTTCTCTACCAACGGCCGAGGGTGCTGGTTGGCAAGTGTTTTGTGGAACGTAGAATGATGACCCCATTCCCCTCTATTAGAAGGCTTTGGGGTCTTGTTCCCCGCCTTAGTAGAAGCTTTCTGCGCTTTTTCTGCACACTCTTAGGTACCCACTACCGTTTCCTCACGGCTTTTCCTTGCGGGTCTCTTCCGCTGTGGCTCGAGACTGGTGCACTCCGGAGAATCAACGTCGTCATCATCACTGCACTGCATGACTTCGACGTGACCACAAGCATCAGCGGAAACAACCTCAGAGAGGTCATTTTCGTTCACGTGCTCTTCGTCAGTAATGTTGCCATCTTCGTCAGGTGGCAACTGGCATCCTAGATGCATCTTCGCCTTCTTCATCGGAAAGGCTGAACAAAGCTCAACTGCAGCCTCCCAAGTAAGGAAGCGTTGAACCATGTCCTAAGAGGAAAATTATTGCATGGTAAGGAAGTGTGCCACCACAAAAAGAAGCCATAAGGTTGTTCTCGACTTACATTGACAAGTGATATTGCCACGTACTGCACGTGGACGCCGCGGCTTACTCGCGCTGAACAATCTCAAAAGAACGGCAAGGAAAGCTGCCATTCAAGTTACTGCCAACCGCCGCACAAGGGGCGCTACCAACAAGACTAAAAACTGTGCCGAAGTGCAGGCTCAAGTTAACGTTAAATTTTGCTACTGTCAAATGCCAATGTTTCAAAAATGGAACGTTTGCAAAAAACTCAATGCCAGTAAAAGACGAACAGGCTTTAGTTATTTATTTTTTATCACATAATCGCAAATGATTTGTCTTTATATTAAATCTGTTTGTTCACTAGAACGCCATTTTTTCGTGCGAGGTGACGCAACCCACAATTGGCTGTGAAAAAACCCAAAATATGACATTTCACAAACACTGATTCAAAGCTTTTAAAATGACAGATAGTAGAAGCTAAAATTGCGGTGTTTTCCACAGTCATTGAACAGTATGCGAAAACAAAAATTAAAAGCAAAGGTATATTCCGAAAGAGAACAAAAAATCAAGTTTCACACGTTTCAATTTTGGAACATTGGCAAGTAAAAGGTTAATGGTTTCGCGTCTTCAACAGAAAATTATATCCGGTGTACCACAAGGAAGGATATTTGGCCGTTACTGTTTAATATATACATTAATGATATTGTAAACATAAGTACAATGACTAAATTCGTAAAATACGCGGATGACACGAGCGTCTTTTTTTCTGGCGAGACTGGCGACGAGCTTATCAGCTGCGCAAACGTGACCCTAACAGCGTTGCAAAAATGGTCCTCAGATAACGCGCTAAACATCAATGCGAGTAAAACGAAGGCAATCATCTTTCAGCCTAAAAACAAAAAATGTTTCTACAACAAAGACCCTTGTCCTAAGTGCAAAGGCTATTGATATTTTAGATAATTTTAAAAGTTTAGATGTAATTTTTAATTAGTGCTTATCTTGGGATAATCATGTAAATGATTTACAAACGAGATTGCCAAAGGTCATTGCACTAGTCTTTCGTAACCGTTTTATTCTACCGAGAAATGTTAAGTTTCTTTTATACCAGACTTCATTTCTTTATAACCTGAATTACTGTTATCTAGTTGGGGGCACAACCACCTTCACAAATCTCCAAACAATACTCCTACTGCAAAAACAAAAAGAATTTGTACGTCTCATTGAGAATGCTTCTTACGACTCTGACACCCAGGGACTGTTCATAAAAATAATATACTTCCTGTTTACAACATGTACAATTATGGACTCGCGATCAGTTTCAAGTTAGAAAATAAAAGGAATGGGGATAGTTTGGTAAACCTTGCAGAGCTCAAAGAACATGCAACTTCCTAGCCAACTCGGTCGGCGGAACACTGGACCATGCCACTGTGTCATAACTGTTGGTGGGTCAGTGAAAATAAGAAGAAATAAATGAATAAATAAATAAATAAATAAATAAATAGATAAATAAATAAATAAATAACTATTCAATGCAATCACTCAAATACACACTTCCTACTATATTGAACATCCTAATAAAAGTAACATTTATATTAGTTTTATTGCAATTCAGGAATTACTAACTGAACTAATGTGGGGCGAAAACGAATGAATCGATTTACGAGACCTGTTTGATTTTTGTATTTCACTTTGTAATGTATTTTTTTGTGTTTTTTGCTGTTGCTTTGTTTTGACTTCTGTATATGCCACTCATAGAAGGGAGCAAGGGGCTCCGTCAAGCTGTTCTCACAGCTTTTTTTCCTTGTTTCCTCCATTTATGTACCGAAATGGAATATAAAGTTCCTTAATAAAAAATATATTAGTCTTGAGAGGCATTTTCGATTATCTAGTACAGGGATCTCTAAACAATTTTGGCTAAGGCGCCGGATCGGGGATTCGTCTCTGTCTTGAGGGCCGGAAAACAAAAAAGCAAGTATAAATGAAAAACACAAAAAAAAACATAAATACATTATCCCAGATAAGCATACAAATGCAAAATTAAAAGTTAAGTACAAATAATAAAATAATCTATCCTGGATGAAGCCAATATTTAGCTAATTAAGACACTACAATAATTGGGAGCAAGAAAACTGACCAGACATAAATCAGGGCACGTAGGAACTTTGGTATGTTCACACAGTGGAGAAGGCTAAAGCGAGTAATATAACTAATGCTGACAATATGCATTAGATGCGACACAGGACACTAAATGCTATATACATGGGAACACGAGGGAATCGCAGGTAGTTACCCATGCAGATATGAAAAAAGGGGGACTAAGCATAGTGATGCTGGTGACGAAAATACCCAATGAGTAATATAATGAGAAGCCACGCTTTACGATGGCAGTTCCCTTTATTTATTTTTTCTGACATCTTCGCTTTCGCGGTTCGTGCGCGTTGCGGCGCCGTTTTTCTACGATCGCTTATTTTTGCACCGGCAGCAGCAGGCTTGCTGGGAGCGGACCGCGGGCCGGGTTTGACTAGAAGGACGTGGGCCAGCCACCGGCCGGTCGGAAAACCTCCGAAGGCCGGGGTTTGGAGACCCCTGATCTAGTACATGCATAATTATATATTTTTGAGATATAAAGGAACCATGATAAGAAATTTTTACTTTTGCCAAATAACTTTTAGATCGAACCTTCAATTTTCGCTGAACGCCGAAGAGGCATCCGTTTTCGTTTCGGTTTATTAACTTCTACACAAAAAAATATTGAAATATCGAGTTTTTTTCCTCTCCAACTCACCGCAAAACAAGCCGCGCGGCGTTAATTTTGACGGTCGTGATACGGCACCGGGTAGTAAGAGAATGGGAGCGTTAGCGGCGAGCTGGCGGTGTGCCGGTAGGTTTTACCACAGAGTTTTACTGCGCAGACGGCGCCGATGCCACCAACATTGTTTCTGAATCTGCGCCCCTCATCCCCGCGATAGCCATGGACAGATCGCAGCTGAGCGAAATTCAATTAGAGATGTTGCGCTCAGCGGCGTAGACTTTCCATTTTCCCGGTGAGGGGGGGGGGGGGGTGCGCGTTACCTTTTCGCGAGAACTGGAGATTAAAGCCAACGGAAGCACGCTGGGATTCCATTTCCCATGTATTTTGTCAAAATAAAGACAACGTGGGCGTTATTTTGTTTACCTGCCACTACTATAAGCTGGTTACATGGCACGCAAACAGCGTCTCGGTAAGGATCATGGCCCGGGCCCCGGGGGGGGGGGCTCTGCGCCCCCGGATGTCACCAGGGGGGGGGGGCACGAGCCCCGATGCCCCCCGAAGTCTACGCCTATGGTTGCGCTACAGCGACAGCATGGGACTCGTCCCATACTTTGGCCCGAAGCGCAGCATGCAGGTCGTCAGCACGACAGCCGCTTCTCCGCCGCCGTCAGCCGTTTCCGCGGTATCTTTAAAAGAATGAGACGCGCTGTCACTCACTTGCGTAGCAAAACGTTTTGAGAGTTTTCTATGGGTTCTAGCTTTATTAACTTTCATTTTGTCAGGATACGCTCGAAGAGCAGAGTGGACGAAAAAGAGAAACATGCAGTACGCCGTGTTAGACGATCACGGCTTTAAAACACCACTTTACTGATAGTACAAACTTCGCCACAGGCCGTTTCTACGATTGCAAAATACGATGTAATCCCTAGCAGAGATATAGCAACGTAGAAATATGATTTCGTGATCATATAGACATTGCAATCGTTCAAGGAATGCTAACACTAATCACTTTTCTCGGGCGATGAAAACGCGTCAAATTTCGCATCCTTCATACACAGGCCTTTAAATAAAGAACGCCCCAAAGAATACCTTGAACATATGGCGCATGGAATGCGCGAAATAAAAAAATCTGGGCGATGTTCGAGGGCACAACATGCCAAGAAAGCATCATTGTAGTCGGGTGAACAAAGACGACGGCACGAGCGTTTCTGTTGTCTTGATGGTGCCACCACAACATCGCCGAACGAGCAGATGGATCTTCCCTTCTATGACGTGCTGGGTTATCGCGACACACGACGGAAATGCAGGCAAGGATAGCGCTCTACGCGGAACAATGAGGTTCCACTACGCCGATCACGTCGACGAATCACCACCGACGCCATGTTTTTTAGCAGAGCACGAACCGCGACCGGCGCCAGCCAACGTTACTAGAACTCTCAGTTGGGAAACTCACCGTTGAAACCTGGGCCGCTGGCGTCCACCGAGACCACCGAGACCGAGCTAAATGCGACAACAGCGCCACTCTGTATCATTTGTCTTAACTGTGGTCGCCTTGAGCTTTTAGAAAGCATGTTTTTGCGTAAAAACTAACGGAAAAAAACTCTTTTTGTAGTAACTTTTATTGGAGTTTAGTACAAAATGGGGGGCGCGTGTTGTTTTCTAAAATCTTTAGTTCGCAAGGTTTTGCAGTATAATTAATATTGTTTTTATACAACCCTGCCTCAGCGGGGATTTCAGGTAGCGCGTCCTGAGTTAGGCGCATATTAACCACGGTAGTAAACCGCGGCGCGTCCGCTTGGGAGTCGGGGGCGGTACCTCGAATCCCCTACCACGGTATCTGTTCTGGCCCCAAAATGGCCGATTACAACGAAATTGGAAGTCACGTGCAGTTCCTGGACTGGCCGCTGCGGGAGAAGCGGCGGCGTTGGGATCGTCATTAGCTCGGTTCTCGTGGACGGATCGGTGCCACTTTTTCAGAGCAGTCTCTATGGCAGTTTCCCAACTGAGTGGTTCTAGTAACGTTGGCGCCAGCGCAGTCTTATCTTTCTCTTGCTTCGTTTACCACACGATAGATGGCGCATAGCTTCGAGCATTATAAAATTCGGCAATTTCCGTCACATCGCTAATTATTCAACAAAATGGGGATTAGAATATTCTTGAACGAAACCTTTAGGAAACATTCGCCGGCTATTTATTGTTTATGATAGCGGTGCTGGTGAAGCAGGCTCTTATCCAATAGGCGACGTGGATTCGGCTCACGTGCTTTGGCACCGCGGATGCATCGCAGTGAAAAGGCAGAGAGCTTTCGAAGGAAAGAAGGTATAAAAGAGTCCGCTTTTCTTTTAAAAGCTCTATAGCGAAAATCTTTTTAGGCTCTTTATTGTTGTGTTTTGCTTTTCTTTCACACATTTTAAGACGTGCGGTGGATGAAATTAGATTTCAAAATCATTTCATGGTCCCTTTAAAAGTCTCTAGGGAAACAATTCTAGATTTTAAACGGTCACTGAACTGCCGACGTCCATTTTCAAGCTAAACCAACAATAATCTCAATATTTGCGTGAACGAAGTCATTTTAGAAATCTAGGAAAACTAAAAAAGATTGCTGAAAAATGAATTAAAGCTCAACACTTCAGTGGGGATAGAGCTTCTCTTCACTCGCACTTTGGAAGCCTGTAGTTTATTTTGCCTGTAGATACAGGGCGTTTTTTTAGCTGCACCAAATTTTCCAAAAGAAAAGGGAACGTGAGAAACTGTAATTTGATCCGCTGGGAAAGTTTTAATGGCCCCGGCGGCCTCTAGAAAACAAAACGTGAAATTAGGTAATTTGTTAGCTAATTAACTAAAACCGAAATTAAACAAGAAATAGCGCCGGTAAAGTTATCACTCCGCCCTTCCGGGCATGCGATTCGTCATTATCGCGGCCGGCTCCACTTGCTTATGCGAAGCTGGCTGCGATGACGACGATCCGCGGGGGCCGAAAGGGCGCAGCGATAACTTTACCAGCGCTCTTTCTCGCTTAGTTTCGGTTTAACGCCGTGTACCAAGGTGGCATTTCTTGACCCCGTAGCACCTACTATGAATTCGTTAATCAAACATTGATAGCAGGGCTAGACCATATTGAGGTCGAGCTTCAATTCTCTAATTACATTATGATCCCTCAAGTGAAAAATTAAAAAAAGAAAATTAAAATTGTTTACTTGATTACCTAACTAATTACCTAATTTCACCTGTTTCCTGAGGCCGCCATGGCTATTAACGTCGCCCCAGGGTTCAACGCACGACGCGGAGAGCTCATGGCGGCGAGCGCGTATACCACTGGGAGCTCTGTTAACCCTCCCCCGCCTGTGTTAACGCCACTTCGCGGCGACAGTATGCAGCTGCTAATTACAAAAACTATTAACCCTATTGGTCCCCCTGTACACGTCGCTTCGCGGCGTCCAACCGGCAACAAAAGTCCCATACCATTTAGTTGAGCGAAGTTCCGTCAAAAAGATTAGTTTTTTCAGTGTTAATCGTAAAAAAGAGATGTAAATATCGCAAAATGCCCCGACAAAACATAATGTTAAAGAAAACAAAAGTAATTCTTAGTCTATTGTGAAAACATACACCTGTGCAAGTGGCACCGTTCCCTAGCGGCGTTGGAACCGGCGTGAAGTCGTTAGCCGTTGTTTCGATGGAGCTGCACCTGCACGGGAACAACCCTACCATGTGTTCAAATAGAGACCCGATCTTTTTTTCGCGGCGCAGATTATTAAAATTGGAGCTCAACCTACCACCAAGACCAGAAAAGGTAGACCTAAAATAGTAGTAGTGAGCATAACAGAGCCTTTTGCTCTAACCCAGGCGCGCACCCATGTCAGCCGCTGCACTAGGCACTCCGGTGCAAAGCAGTGAAGCTCGACACCCGCGGGCTGGTGAGAGGCGGCGCATTGAGGCATGCGGCAGACACGACACTTAAATGATATCAGGAGTACAAGACCCTGGTTCCTCTTATCACAGTAGTCACCATCCTACACTTTGGCGATGCTTTCTCGCAACCTTTAGATCTTCACATCGCCGACCTAGTGTGAAATTATAGAAGATGTCGGCGATCAATCCGCCAGCGCATGAACCGCGGTTGACGAGCAACCTTAATACTTCGTTTCACCTTACTTTAAAACGCAGCAGCTTCTATGAGCCAACGAAACCAACCAGCGTCAAAGCGCGACATCGAGGCATTCGTCCATCTTCCTCGTGCGTGGTCTTCCATCGACTAAACGAATCAGTACAGCGAATGTCCCGTGACTTGCATTTTTATAGTACGTGTTTGTTGTTGCATGTGTTCCTCTGACCAAAGATAAAACTAACCATACGGTGGGTAGAGACGCTCTGAGCCATATTTGTAGCATTTTCCTTTCCTCCCACTTCTCTAGATATTCGTCTAACAATAATATTTTTGTTTGTTTTGCCCACCTTGGCAAAAGATGTAGCATAGGTTCGTTCATGGTACACTTTGGCGCAAGGCGCTGCACTTCCGCCACTGAGTTTTTCTTGGCGGGAAATCAGAGAGGTATGTCGATAAAATAATGCACCATGTATCGATAAGTAAGCCTAGATCCTACGAGGCCAAGAATGAGCAGAACTCGTTTTATTTGGCTTCTGTGCGAAATAAAAATGCTGCCCATACTTCAAATTGAGCTTGTGGGCATGCGTTTCGTCATCTGCGTACCTCCACCACGAAATGATCTCCAATGGCACGAGTGTTTCTAACAGTACTAAGCTAACCCCCTTACGACTTCCCGAATTTGCGGTTACATAGCCACATTCATTTTGGGTCGGGAGAGCCGCGGCGCCACTGGAAGACAAGCCCGAAGACCTGCGTCGTTGCGAGTAACGGATATCCGATGACAGCGTACAGGCGAAATAAAAATGCTGGCGATACTTCAAATTGAGCTTGTGGGTCAGCGTAAGCGTTCGTGACGACGGAGCATATCTAGGAGCACATTTTCGTATAAAAAAAATGAAAGCCGTTTACAACTCCCTGTAACGCCGGATTAGAGGCGCAGCTCTTGAGGAGGAGGAGAGAAGGGTACTGAAGGGGGGGGTCATGTGACCTCGGGGGGTCACGTGACCTTGACGATGACGATCCAATGACGTCACTGATGACGTCATCAGTGACGATGACGATGCGGATGCCAATGACGTCATCAGTGACGTCACTGATGATGTCATCTATGATGATGATGACGATGCGGATGCCGATGACGTCATCAGTGATGTCACTGATGACGTCATCAGTGATAAGGACGATGACGATGCGGATGCCGATGACGTCACCAGGTTGCATGCAACCTGGATTGCATCACAACAGGTTGCATACAACTTGTTGCATGCCAGTTGCATGTAACAGGTTGCGTGCAGCCCAGGTTGCATGTAACAGGTTGCATGCCAGTTGCATGCAACAAGTTACATGCAACAGGTTGCATGCGGCCTGTGTGCACTACAACCTGTTGCATGCAACTCCCGAAGGAACCCGAGTCCTCCCGAGGTCCTCCCGAAGAAAGCCGAGTCCTCGAGGTCGTGCGAAGGGACCCGAGTCCTCCGAAAGACCTCGGGTTCGCTTCGGGAGGACCTCGGGTCCCTTCGGAAAAATTTACCCATAATGCACCGCGCGGTTACGCCGACGGCCGACTGGCGACGGCGACGCCGACTCAACCCGGAAACGGGCGCTAAGAGCTGCGCTCTAAAGGCAAGCGTTCAAGCACGACATGGTTCACATCCACCGCGTCGGCGACAAACCTGCTCATTAAGAATAAAGTCTACACCAGCGGCGACATCGAGAGAAGGCTCGACTTCGGAAACCAGCGGTACGCGTTGGTAGTAAGCGACGAGTTGGGAACGCTAAGGAGAAAAGTACTTGCGCCTTTACGCACTCCTGAAGCACGATGTGAGACGTCGCATACTGCGGGTGTCGCATAGTTGCGTTGCGCAAGTGCTCCAGTCCCTCGCGCGGCACCGCGTTCGCAGCGTCTCAGCCACTGGCGTCTCAGCCGCGACTGCGCCGACTGCGTAGGCTTCGCGTTTCAAGCGTCTCGGACTTCAGCCGCCACTGCACTACACCGTGCACTGCACCGACCGCGTAGGCCTCAAGTTTCAGGCGGCCGCCGCCATGTTTGCCTTGCCAAAGCACCACGAGTGACGTCATGTCACGTGACATTTCGCAAACCAATAAAACAACTGGTTTTAATTTAACCGGAAGTGAGGTCATGTCACGAGACATTTTGCAAAGCAATGAAATAGCTGGCTTCGATTTGAACCGGAAGTGACGACATGTCACGTGACATAACGGGATTTACTGCCAACGTTATTGGATTACCTCAGTTATGGAACTCCCGCGGAGGGGTTCCCCCCTCACTCACTTCAATCTGCCTGGGTAGGGAGCCTTCATACGCGCACGGGCACGCCTGTGTTGGGTGAATTGTCAACCTGGCAGGGCAAGTGCCGCCGCCCCGCTAAATAGCGCTGTTTCTCCGCAAATGGCGCTGTTGCCAACCGCTCGTTGCCATAGCAACTGGAAGCGGTCGCCATTTTGATTCTCACGGTCGTGTCGTCGTATGCGTCCCAGCCGCATCGTATCGGCGGTATCGCTGGAATTTTCCGCTGCCCGGCGTGCGGATCGACGACGGCATCGTTTTGGTGTGTCAACAGCAAACGAAGCATGACAGGGTGTCGATTGGGTGTAAATAGACTGGGCTACACGGCAAACTGCTACGCTGAAGTCAAAATGGCGGTCCGCAAATCTGGCGGCCGCTGGCGGCGCAAGGTGGCTTGCCCGTTAGATCCGACGGTCGCTAGGGGCGGCGTTGTCAGGAGATGCCACCCTAAAACAGAGCGCGTGTGTATGAAGGCTCCCCAGCCTGGAGTCGTTCAAGCGCCATCTATCTTTTCGTTTCATAACTGTGCGTTTCAAAGAGCACAGATGAAGCGCCAAATGGCGATCACAACGCCGCCATTTCTCCCGCAGCGGTCACTCGAGGAACTGCACGTGACATCTATTTTGGCTTCAATCGGCCATTTCGGAGCCGAAACAGATACGGTGGAATAGGTTACAGGGGTACCACCCCTGCCTTCCCAGCGGACGCGCCGCGACATATCACCGAAGTTAAAATGCGCCTAGGTCGGGACGCGCTACCTGAAATCCCCGCTGAGGCATGGTTGCATAAAACAATATTAATTGTGCTGAAAACCTTGCAAACTAAACATTTTAGAAAACATCACGCGCCCCCATTTTGTACTAAACTCCAATAAAAGTTACTACAAAAAGAGTTTTTCTTTCCGTTGGTTTTTAAGCCTCTAGTAACGTTGAAACGAACGTATCTCGATTCAGTTCCCAAAGCAGCCGTCTGGCGGCGCGTCGAGCGACTCCGTGTGAGTCGTGGTGAGTGAGGGGGGTACTGTTCGTGCATGCAGTGTCTATGAACAGTTCCGTAACTGAGTTAATCTAATAACGTTGTTTACTGCCGGAAGTGACGTCATGTTATGTGACAAGGGGCGTGGCCAGGTGCTGTACGGGATATGGTTTGCTTATACGCAACCCGGCCAGACACACTCAACGACGGAGCAAGCGCGTGCACCAACCAGCTCTCGTCGCTTCAACTGCGCGTCGTCGCCATGAGTGTTCGAGCTGGCCAAAGCGAATGCTACGCTTGTCAGACGTCGTTCAAAAAGATTGCGACGTCGTGCCTGAAAAAAAAAGCAAGTGGTGCGTTTTCGACAACGAGCGGAGAGAGTTGAAGCAGTGTGAACAATTCGTAGCTGCGTGGCCGGCAAAGCGCAAGTTGCTTGTTCTCGATGACGAGCGGAGATATCGTGACTGTGGCAACCTCGACCCTGGGTATACACGTCTCAGTGAATCACGCGCAAGGTTTTAGCAACTTTCAAAGATGGCGTAGCAAAAGAAAATTATATATACCTAGAACGGGTCGCCAAACAGGGAACGCGGCTGCTTCACATGTAGTGTACCCAGTGTTAGCTTGGCCCAGCTCGTTTGTCTACTTTTTTGTCTTTTATTCCTCCTCCTCCTCCTTGCCTCGGCGGGATCTGTAATGGATACTCAATACGTGACTTTTCGCGAGCGCGCGGTGCGAGCGCACGGGGTTGCGGGCCCAGCTTGTTTACGCCTCGCGAGAGCGAGAACTGAACTTCGCCCACAGCGCCTGCCTGGGAAGAAGACACCGCTTGTGCCTGCGTGGGAAGAGACCGCTCCCGCCGCCGACGAGAACGATCGGAGGCACGCCACGTAACGGCACGCAAAAGAGACCTCAACATGTAATCAGAAGTTAATCTAGTATAATAAACGTTATTTCATTTTCATCTTAAATCAACGTCGCATTATTAAGTAACGAAACGTCAGCACCCGGCCACCGCTGACATGGCGCAGTCGACAGGATCCGCAGAATCCAACGAAACCGGTGACCACGCCCTGATCACGGACTCCAACAAGGGAACGGAAACCACCAATCAGGACACCATGCGTCAAGAGATACAAGATATCAAAATTCAACTCCAGCAACTAATCCTGGCCTTCAACAACGCACTTTCAACACGGCAGCCAGAAAATGGCGTCAACGTGACGGACGGAAACGGACCAGAACGAGAAGTAACCACGACGGATGCTTCTGCGCTGGGCACGACAACGCAGGTGAGCGGCAACGCAACAACGGTTGATTTGCTGTCGGTCATCGTCCAAACGCAACAACAACTGGCCGAGACCTTACGACAGTCCACGAGGCCCCTCCACGTCCACTCCACGAGCGACACTTCGCACGCGATTCCCACGTTCGAGGGGAGTCATACGAAAACGTCGCTGAGTGGCTTCGAGAAATCGAACGGGTGGCTCTTCTCGCAAATTGGACACCAAACCTCACCCTGCTCAACGCCGTCACCCGCCTTCACGGTGCCGCACGAGACTGGCACAAGTCATACGGTTCCCGGATCGACGACTGGGAAGTATGGAAGGAAGCCATCAAGGAACGCTTCCAACGAAAAATGGGACTTCAACAATTCTTGGAGTACCAACAACGCCGACAGCTCCGCCACAACGAGAGCATTGTGCAGTACATCTACGCGAAGAATGCCATGCTCGAGCGAGCTCCCTGTGAGCTAGGAGCCAGCGAACGGATCTCCTTAATCCTACACGGAATCACCGAGGACAAGTGGGCCAATCCCCTGGCAGCCCAAGGCTGTAAATCGGTCCTCGAGCTGATTGACTGCGCGACGACTTTGGACCACCGCCGACCCAGAGAAAAGACGCAACCACGCAAACAAGGCATGCACGAACATGCGACATCAACGCAGCAAACGACAGGCGCCCCGACCATCATTCCGACGAAAGCCCCATCACCGAAACCCTTCAGACGCACGAGGCAGAGCAACTGTTTTAATTGCGACCAGCCCGGTCACTTCTCCAGGGACTGTCCAGAGCCGAAAACTGCAGCGACCATCCGCGCAGAGGAGAAACGCGCGCAAAAGGGCACGGGTTCAAACGAGAGGAATGTCCACTGCTTCTTGCGCACGACAGGAGATTCTCTCCCCATCGTCACCGCCTTCACGGAGAAGAACCGTCCTTTGAAGGCATGCATCGACACTGGGGCCAACATATCGATCATCGATCCCAGGGCACTACCCCAGGACGCTTGCGTATCGCCGTGGTCCCGAGCAGAGGAATTCGTCAACGTTTTGGACAACAAGCTGACGCCTGACAAGTGCACGTCTCTGACGATCAGCGTTGGATCAACGACGGTCAAGGTACCGGAATTACTCATTCTTCCACTCCCCAAGTCAATTGACATACTTCTCGGATCAGATTGGCGCCAACTCGCTAACGTGGAAGTCACATTTCACGTTTCGAACGACATAACCATCGTTGAACTACCCAAACGTCACGATTCGCCCACCGAGATTTCAAAAACGACAATCTCCGGAGAAGCTCTAGTGTCCAACTTTCACGAGAAACTGCCCCAAGCCGAACGCCTGGCCATGTTCGTGAAGTTCGAGCCAGCACGGAATGACATCGAAGCAGCGCTAATGCAACGAATCCACACGGCTGTGGACAGCATTACCGAAGACGCTTCGCCGGAAGAACGCGAAAGACTCTTTGAGATACTCACAAAACACCACGCTGCGTTTACGACGGTGGAGGAACAACTGGGCACCTGCCCACACGCCGAGCATTCCATCGAGCTACGCGACGAGATCCCCGTGGCGTCGCGGCCCTATCGATGCTCCCCAGCCGACCGGGAATTCATCAAACGACAGGTCGAAGACTACCGGGAGCGTGGAATTGTTCGCGAAAGCCAAAGCGAATATGCTGCACCGACGCTTGTGGTCAACCAGCCGAAAGACGAGACGACTGGACTCTACAGGTTGTCGAGACAGCGGCACGACGCGAAAGACAACCTGGAAAACTCTCAAGCTTCGGCCAAAAGCCGGTATGACGCAAGGAGCAAGACTCCGAGATTTAAGATCGGCGACTCCGTTTACTGCAGCATCGGAGCGAGGAACGTTAAGCACGATGGACCCGTTCTTCGAGGGCCCGTTCGAGATCAAGTCCTTTCCAAGCCCAAACACGGTGGTCATCAAAAGGCTGCATTCCATAAAAGGACGACAAAACGAAAGAAAGGCAAACGTCGAGCAACTCCGCCGACACAATACACGCACGCCAGCGGCACCGGAGTTATCCGACACCTGCGTCGGCCGAGCGCTCTCCGGTCGCGCAGATCAAAGCGATGAACGTGAAGACGAGGACGGATGCGAAGCCCCAACGCGCGATAAAGAAAACTACGGAGCAGTCATCAACGTCGAGGATGACGCTGCAGGTCAGCAACTGTCAAGGACGCGCAGACCTCCGGCCTACCTTGCGGATTACGCGTTGGAGTGATTTGAGGACAAATCAATTTTAAACCGGGGCGTGTTAGCTTGGCCCAGCTCGTTTGTCTACTTTTTTGTCTTTTATTCCTCCTCCTCCTCCTTGCCTCGGCGGGATCTGTAATGGATACTCAATACGTGACTTTTCGCGAGCGCGCGGTGCGAGCGCACGGGGTTGCGGGCCCAGCTTGTTTACGCCTCGCGAGAGCGAGAACTGAACTTTGCCCACAGCGCCTGCCTGGGAAGAAGACACCGCTTGTGCCTGCGTGGGAAGAGACCGCTCGCGCCGCCGAGAGAACGACCGGAGGCACGCCACGTAACGGCACGCTAAAGAGACCTCAACATGTAATCAGAAGTTAATCTAGTATAATAAACGTTATTTCATTTTCATCTTAAATCAACGTCGCATTATTAAGTAACGAAACGTCAGCACCCGGCCACCGCTGACACCAGGATCACATTCGAAGGGCGGCGGCCGTACTTTTGTCTTATCAAGTATTTGGCGATACCGACAACGTATATTTTTTTTTACAACTATCGCTCTAAAAACGAATGCGTTGTCGACGGAGCGTCGCAGGACGATAGGAAGCCAAAATTCACCACTAAATGGCGTGAGCTCTCCACGCCTCGCGTATAACCATTTCCGGTCGAGATGCACGACGTCGTGCGTAGAGCATCACTCTTCACAAAATCAGAGCAAGAAAGAAACCAAACATCGTCTATGGCATGGGTTACTGTGACGTGCATCTCACCTCGGAAATGTTGACCAGCCTTGAAATGGACACGCCGACCCCGCAGCCTCCAGGTAACAGGGAGGTCCACCCAGAGAAAAACGTAGCACCGGAGCGGCGACCGAGCAGCATCGCCGCGCCATCTAGCAGCGCCGGCAGGAACTAATGAGGCTACATCTGCACATGGGAACGTGCCAACGTTACTAAAACCCTCAGTTGGGAAACTCACCCTTGAAACCTGGGCCGCTGGCGTCCACCGAGACCGAGCTAAATGCGATAACAGCGCCACCCTTTATCGACGAGTTGAAACATGAAAGCTGCTTTACATAGCGACTGCGAGAAGGCCCTGCGAGATGGCGCCACCAGCCCTTGCCCGACTCGACGCGCAGCGCGTGCAGTTCCCGGAGTGGACGCTGCGGGAGAAATGGCTTCGTTGCGATCGCCATTAGCTCGGTTCTCGAGTACGGATCGGAGCCACTTCTTTAAAGCAGGCTCTATGGCAGTTTCCCAACTGAGTGGTTCTAGTAACGTTTTAACGTGCCTTCCGCGGGGCCTCCATTTTTCTTCCAGCCACACGTTATCTTATCGGTGGCTCGAGCGGCGCAACACTCTTCCAAAAACGCCGAATGATAGCACAACGGGCGGTGCTCATCGACAACACTCGCCCCTCTCTCCCACCTGCGCTCAGCGTTATCTTCCCGTGCGAGCCCAACACCTAGCGGTGTTTATCAGAACAGCGTTTGGCAGCTCGAGACGCCGATAATGCGAGGATCAAACAAGAAAGACGGAGGACACCGCGAATGGCACGCGCGCATGCGCAGGTGGCACCTATCAGTTCCAGCCTGCGCTGCTAGATAGCGTAGCGATGCAGTTCGGTCGCCGCTCCGGCGCTTCGTTTTACTTTGACGGGAAAGCATCAATTGGAATGGGGGTGCCCATTCCACAACACTGCCCGCGTGGGCTTCTGGAACAATCGGCGTAAAAGGTTCGGCGCGTAGGACATTCGAGCCTCGAATAAACAACAGGGTTCTCAAATTTACCAGAACGCGAAATTTTCAGAAATAACAAAAGGTGCGCCCTCTCCTTGCTGTCGAACCTCGACCCTTTATGTAGGAGCCAAGCACGATAATAGAAAGTTTTCGTAGACCGCGTTTCCCTCTCCGCTAAGCCTTCCACAACGAAGGAGCCGCCACTGCGCCTGCGCGCCTATGGCCTTGATTGCAGAGTTCCGGGTATCCTAGCGGCTTGCGGAGAGCGTTGCGGGACGGCGAAAACCATCTACGAAAACTCCTAATCATTCGGCCACGAGCATGCATGCTCGGAGACACGCGTGCTTCTAAATGGGGGAGTAATGCCGCGTGCGAAAAGCTGAGTCAGCAGCGTGTTCGACTCCTAAACCGCTGGCTGTAGGGGCGTACCAACCGGGGGGGGGGCAGGGGGCGCTTGTTCCTCAGTGCTCAGAGTGGGGGGGGGAGGCAAGGCATGTTTTGCCCCCCCTTCCCCCGAAACAGTGGCCACCGGGGAGGGCCAGGTGGAATGTGGGCGGGCAAATACTGGCCGGTGGCGCCCAAGAGATACCAAGGGCACCGGCTCCCGTCTCTGGGGGGGGGGGGGAGGGGTCTGGTGTGCCCCTCCCACTCAAAAACAAGTTGGCACGCCGCTGGCTAGCTGGGGTTTGATCACCGCCAGCGCTTGTCCTTTTTATCTCTCTTTATTTGCATGACTGGTATGTTCCAGATGACTCGAGAAGCTTGTTGTTTGTGCGAGCTTGGAAACTTCTAGATACGCACGCGTGTCCAGAAGGAGCTTCGTATGGCTGCTTGAGGGAGTCGTGCTTCCGTCGCCGTCAACGGTCTTTGTTACTTTATTTTTCTCACCACAAGTTAGCGGCATTAAACGTTCATATAAAGTTAAAAAAAATATTATTGAGTCATCTGGAACATTCCAGTCATGCAAACAAAAGCGAGATAGAAAAATAAGCGCTGGAGATGATCAAACCCCAGCCAGCGGCGTGGGTTTCGAGCACGCTGCTTACTCAGTTATTCGCACGTGTCGCGCAATTTAGGTGGAGATAACGGCCCGCTCTAAGCCCCCCGCCCAGAGATCAGTGGCCCCGCCCATTCCTACTGGATTGACTTGGCTGCTCGGCCGAATACTCTGGGAAGTCTAGTGCCTCCCCTTTCGGGACATCTGGTGAGTAAAGTTTATCTAGTCTGGCGTGTGACACCGCCTGCTAGTTTTGCGAGCAGACGCGCGGCAGCCCCCGGCATCGTCTGCTATTTCACCACCGTCTATCGTCGTCTGCAATGCCCGTGAGACGCGGACACGAATGCTGCGCGTCGGCGTCCGTTTTTGCCTGCGTCCGTTTTCGCCTACCGTAAAATTCCGAGGAAGCGCCCCCACCCGTGCAAGAGCCCCCCCAACTTCAGTGCCAATTTCACATTTCTGCGCCGTTCCGGGAAAGCGCCCCCTTCCCCGCTCCGCACCCGTATCACGCGCCGCGCTGACCGCGCCCAGGCAACACTGGCCTGTGAAGTTCAGTCCAAGAATCCAATCCAATCCAATCCTTCTTTGCAGCCCGATCAGTCCGGTCACTACGCGCCATTGTCGCTTTGTTTTGGGGGTGTCCGGTCGGCTATGCATTCTTACACAGTGGCAAAGAAAATCGAGGTCGTCCAATGGCATTGTAAAAACGGGAAAGACGTACACCAGACGGTCTCGACACATCAAGCTCGACCGGATACGGGAATGGGACAAGAATTTTGACAATTTGCTACAGTCAAACTACGGGAAAGCCAAAGTTCGACGAAAGCTAAGTAACGGCGCGCCGGTGTTCAGTGAATACGTGGACGACGCGCTCTTTTAATACCTGGAGCGTGAGAGAAGTGCAGAATGAGTCATTAGCAACCAGCTTCTTTCTGAAGAGGCTGTCAAAATCGCCAACGGCATGCAGTTGGGAAACATCGCGGAATGTTGCGAACTTTTTCTTGCGGCCGACTCTGAGGAGTCTTGGTGGTTTTGAAAGTGATTTACATAGCAGTGACAAATCTTTGACCTAATAAAGTCTATGTTCTCAGAGATAAATAAAATATTAAATCTGCGTTCACGGCGCTTTTTTTTTTTGTTTTCTGGCGGAAACATTTTGTCGTTGCCATCTTGAATTTTGGTGCCGTTCCGGGATAGCGCCCCCCTACTTTGCGGGTAATTTTGACTTGCTTGCGGGGGGGGGGGGGGGAGGGCGCTTGCTCGGAATTTTACGGTACGTCCGCCTGCTATTCATCCCCTGTGTAAAAACTTCTGCAACGCTCAGACGACGCGACCATGAAAGCGGTGTTCTAGCGTTCTACCATGCACAAGCCACGGTCCAATATACCGATCTCACCAGCCAGCTTGACTACGTCCACCGCTGCCGCAATGCATCGAGGGAACTTTAGTATTTGGGCACGTGCGACAACCTCGTTGGAGCCCTGCGCGTGTAGATCACGACGAGACGGCACGAGCCCCTCGCGCACTGCCGTTTGCCTTCTGGGAACTAAAGTTATGGCGGCGTCACGCATGCGTCGAACGCTTAGTGAGATCGGTCTATTCAAGCGTCCGTCGGCGTCTATCGATCTACGGTATTAAGCGACCGAGGACTAAAAAAGGCAACAATATGAACATGCACTCCTTCCACCTCTACTGTCCTTGGTATTTTTTTCACATGTCGTCCACGAGCAAGGTGGGAGAGCGTCATCACGCACGATTAAAACGCGATGCTAAAATATTCGCTTTGCTAGGCCAGGTGCACTGCAAAACTTAAGATCTACTTGCCTTTCGAAGCGAAATGACGGGAACAAAGACAAATTTGGTGTGAACCGAACGTCCCATTGCCTTACCTGTTGCTGTTGTTGTATGCGTTGTAGTTGAGAAAAAGGGGAGAGGAGCGCAATTCGTGTATGCGCACGAGTCGCTTTCGTCACACCTTAATGTGTGACGAAAGCACCTATTAAACCATGGTTGCATTCACAACAGTTGCACTATTCGCAGCTCAACGGGGCCGCTTTTACGGAAACAAACATTTTTATGCATCACACGAGCCAAGGAACAAATCAACCTAGACAAAGCAACATAGTCGACATGGGACGCAAGGCTTAGGCCAGTCCCGCTATGAACCCAAGCAACCGCACAGCGCTTCTGAAGGGGCGTGCTTGCAGCAGTTGGCTGTAAACTGGGCAGTTGGAGAGATATTCCTCTAAACAGCTCGGTGTGCGCAAGGCGACTCGCACTCGTAAAAATAAGCGAACTCAACGAGCTATAGGCTCGTTGAACACGCCGTAAACGCCGGCACCCATGTATGTTATCGTTTGAAGCAGAAGTGGAAAGTAAATTTATGATTATCCTTGAAAACAATAATGCTCTGGTTACATTATTTGTTTCTCAAACATAAAAAAATGTGTATGGTTGATAGAAATACTATTACGGCACTTAGAAACAATCTTACAACGAACACTTCGTACCCAAATCATCTCTCCAACCAATGAGAGCCGAGAAAAGGTGATTATATTATTAAGGTGCCTAAATATTATTAACTTTTAGAGCGCAGCTCTTAGTCGCCCGATTCCGGCTTGAGCGGCGTCGCCGTCGCCATCGGCGTAACCGTGAGGTCACGTGCCCCCGTGAGGCTACGTGACCCCCGTGAGGTCACGGGATCCCGGTGACGTCACGTGACCCCCATGACGTAACGTGACCCCGCGACATCGCGTGACCCCCGTAGGGTCACGTGACCCCCGTGAGGTCACGTAACCCCGGTGACCCCCATGAGGTCACGTGACCCCTTGAGTTCACGAGGGTCACGTGACCTCACGGTTACCCCGACGGTGACGGCGACGCCGCTTGGAGGGAAGAGTAGCAGGCAGGATTAGGAAGAGGGAAGAGGGGTATACGCTCCCCTCAGTACCCTTCCGCTCCTCCTCCTCCTCAAAAGCTGCGCTCTAATTCGGCGTTACACGGAGTTGTAAACGGATTTAATTTTTGAAAAAAAAACTAAGCTTTAGTTTTTTTATTTTGAGTGCTTTTTTACTTTTTATATTGAAGAAAGCACAAAGATCGCTTACTTAGCTTCAAGATGCCACTGACACCACACTTCTGAGAAAAGAATTGACAGAATTTTTTTATAAATCAATCAATCAGTTCTTTATTTCACTTCAAGAGTTGATGTAGGCTACAGGGGCAAAAAGTGGAAAAAGATTTGAGCGTGCATGGCCCTTGCAGCCTTATAATTTGGCCCACGGCGACAGCAAAAAAGCAAAACAACAACAACAAGTCCCTGACTTAAAGGAGCTGTGCATCAATTTCAGTGCTTTGCTTAAATAATTTGGGAGTTGGTGTCTCGACCCTTCTGAGGTAAAGAAAAAAAAAAGAAAAACCGTATTTTGACTGCATATCCTAATTTTTATTTTAAAACTGGACAAAGATTGAGGTTTTCGGCACCTCTCAACTCCTTCACCGTTTCCGAGTCACGTGCGTTGTAACGTCAATGGGGGTCGCGATGGGTTCCGGTGAAGCTCTCTCTCTAGAGCCATCTGTGAGCAGCGAGAACTCATCCACTCGCGACCGCGTGACCACGTGCTGGCGCAGCGCGAACGATATGGTGAAAGGAGGAAAGTCTCATCCGAGTCCGGCCATCCCCGTCCGGCGCTGCTCCCGTCCCCTCCGGCTTCTGGCGGCTGTTCGCGGTAGAAGATAGAGCTTAAGGTTTGTGAACCTAGGATAGATGGCGGCACCAAAACTCTGTATAATAAAAGTTTTGTCGATGATACCACGTTTTTGACGCATTTATATTTATGTTGGAACGACAAGATTTATAGAAAAGGTACCTTTTATCGAGCAGGTAATCGCACAACTTGCTATCTTTCTACAAGACCCCCATTGACGTCATGCCCCGTGGTTCTCATGGCCGCCGCTCGCGGCTGCAAGTCGGGGAATATTCTAATTTTTGCCTCGCGATTACGCGGCGGAATCGCAATATTTCGAAGGAAGGAGGTGTCTTTTCTGTCCTTTGTGACAAGATAAGCAATGTCAAAAGTATAAGGTGCCAATTCTTTCAACGTTAAAATCGTTGCACATCTCCTTTAAATTTGCCTAAGAAGGTAAGCCCCTAAACCAAATAAATATTGGCCGATATTCCCAGGGTATGCATCATATATTCTTTCTGAATCCAGATCGGATGAACCCTTCGGACGACTGCAACTTCTTTATCGACGATGTGCATCAAATATCTGCCTGCTGGACGAGAGGACCATTCCTCGCTTTTTCTTGGAGCAGGTTGTAATTGTTGGCCGCGAAAAGTGATCTTGATGCACCACCATCTCTGGGACCAGATGGTCGATAGATGAACAGCCTGCATGTTAGGATAGAATGTTAGCCTTAATTCACTTTGTGTGAAGTGCTTCACGAAACATCAATCAATCAATCAATCAATCAATCAATCAATCAATCAATCAATCAATCAATCAATCAATCAATCAATCAATCAATCAATCAATCTTTTAACTAGTCAGTTTGTCAAGCAACAAATTCATGAATCTTCGATCAATCAATCGATCAATCAATCAATCATTCAACCTATCATTTCTTTATTTTTTCTTTATCTATAAACATGGTAGCTTGGAAAAATATTTGCAGCAAGTTGATTTTGCCTTTATATACCATGATTTATTATTTCGGTATTTACCTAGTAAAAGTGGAGTGAACTCCCCAAATAGATAATTCTTAAGTGCTCATGGATTGGACAATTTCGTCACAACGTGAAATTTCTCCGAAAATGAATGAGTTTAGAGCAACATTTGCGTCGCAAGAATAATTTGTGCGATTTCCCAAAATTCTTCTATTTCAAGGTCAAAGTCTCGAATTAGAATAAGGTTTCCGAATCGCTCTTAACTTAAAAATGAGTCTCACAACATAAATATTATTTTTGTTTCTTGGCATTTTTTTTGTCCTACATATTTTATTTAGTTACTTAAAATAAATTTGCTAAGGTTAGTATCCTAGAATCTATCCCAATAATTCTATTTCGGGATTCACGTCTGGAAGTGAAATCATCTTTCATAATTGCTTTTAATTCTCGAAAGATATCTCTCGACGTAAATATCGCACGATTTTGTATTTTGGGAAAAGTTCATTTGGGGGCATATGTGTCCTCTCCGTGCACCTAAAATATTAGGGGCGAAGCTCCTTAGGGTCTAGCCTTGTCCGTTCGTCCGTCCGGCGTCCGTGCTGACATCTTCTTAAAAAAGAAAAAAAAATGTTTGCGCAGTCGACAGGATTCGAACCTGTGGGGAGAGACCCCAATGGATTTCTAGTCTGTCGCCTTAACCACTTGGCCACGACTGCGGGACGAGTATGGAGCCCTGAGATGTGGTAGTAACTGAAGAGCTGTGGATGTCATGGATTAAACGTTGCATGTAGCCGTTCAACGTCTATACAGGAGAGGGCGCTGCGGTCACATGCGTATATAATCGCGTTAAACTTTGCATGCATTGGCTCACCGTTTATAGACGAGAGGGCGCTGCGGTCAAATGCTCAAATGCGTATAACACCACGTTCCATACCACACATTCTCTTTCTGACATGGATGAAAACGAACGAAAGGCTCGGCATGCTGCGGCTCAGCGTCTACGCAGACAAGCACCACCTGAGCTTCGCCCCAATCAACATCATTCACCAGGTGGAAATGCGGTCAATTTTTTTTGTAAGTATAATAATAATAATATCTTTATTTTCCATTTACAATGGTGGAGGCCGAGAAAAAAAGCCGCACGAAACGGCTTGACGAGCTCTCGGCCCCCAAATTACATTCTGCAGCAGTGACAAGGCGAGAGAGAGAGACAAAGAAACAAAAAACACACGCACACCAAAAACATTAGTAGTCTACAACAAAATGGCACATCAACGCACGCAATTCTTTCATGCTCATAGTGTCTACGTGAATATCACTGTGAATAAAACAATTAAGCAGTTTAGACAATCTATAGCATAACATTTCTTTTCCTAGGTTTAATCGGCAAGCAGGTACATTCCAGTAAATCAGGTTTTCGCAACTGATAATTGGGAACGCGTTGGTTTAAACCAGACAGTTCAATTATGTAAGTACGGTTACTGCACAATGCTTTCTTTTGTGTTCGTCGTTAAAATTGAGGAAAAATTACAATACGATATATTTGTCCAAACGTTCAGAACCGCTAAAACAATACCACAAGACAGCTGCGTGCACCACTTGCTTTCGCTTGTTTAAAAGCCTGCTGGCACGTACACTGCAGCCCTAACTCGGCGCTATAAAAGCTCTGACTTTGTGCTATTTAAGCAAACAGCGCTCTAATGGACAGGAAGTTCTAGAGATAAGAAAGCAGTGTTTTTTCGACCCTGCTAAATAAAATATGCATAGCAGAAAACTCAAGCCACGTAAAAATGTGAAGCTAGCGGTTGGGATGGAACGCCAAAGTTTTGAAAACATGACGTTACCTGGGCCAAAATATAATTGCGATATGTCTCTATGATGCGTCGTCCACCTAAGCTTATTATCGTGAAAACAAGAACTAAGATTGTGGACACTCCGGGATTTATGTAAGTGAAAAAAATTCGTCAGCAAGAAAGAAGGCATTGCTTTTGTGTTTTGCTGACAAGTATTTTTTTTCCACTAAAATATATGATACAGATGTCCACAATGTCACTTCTTGTTTCGGCGATATTAGGCTTAGCAGGACGTCGGGTCATACATATATTTTGTTTTTCTCAGTTATCTTTTAATCCAGATAACCTCACGTTCTCAAACTTTAGCGTTTTTTTGTCGCAACCGCTAGAGACACATTCTCACGAAGTTTGAGCTTTCTGCAATTCATGTAGGTTATTTACCCTGACCGAAAATTCTCGGAAACTTCCTGTATATGACCCCGCCTCTTGCTTATACACACAATGCAGCACTGACTCAGCGCCGAGTCAGCGCTGAAAGTAGCGCTGATGCAACGATGACTGCTTTATCTCAGCGCTAAGACCTAATTGCAAACCGGTCATTAAAAAAAAAACAGAAAAAAACACATTTTTATTTATTTTTATTGATTATGAGTGTTGTTTTATTTGACTCATTGCATCATGTTAGGTACAAGCGGGTGCGGTGGACACAATCAAACTTCCCATTGCAACTTTTTTTTTTTTTGTCTAATATTTTGGATACACATTTTGTTGAAAAGAAAAAAAACTAATTTTATACAAAATAAACAGATAATAATCGGAGCTGTTTTGGGGTGCTCGCTGCAGAGCACGTCAATATTTCGACTCTTTTTCTTGTTATAAGGAAGGTCGTTATTCCGTTGATTAAATTCAGAAGAACCTCGTTCTCTCATTCAGCCCTCGATCGCAGTAGAATGAGCCCGCATGATTGCTCCGTACTTAGCCAAAAGCTGTTTTTTTTTGTGTGTGTTTTTCTTGGAGTCTCGTTGGCACGATGAACACACTGAGCCTGAATGGGCTGCCGCATCTCGTACAACAATGTATATTTCAATCCTTTTTTTTTTTTTGGCGAGGCATTGTGAAGACGAAACTTCGAGCAAAGCGTAAATCTCCTATTATAAGAAGAATGAATGGATGGATGGTATTGGATATACCTTTTGTGTTTGTGGTAGCTTGCGCCATCTAGCCTAGAGACATGTATGCACCCCTCAGCTTAAAATGTTTTTTAATATATATTCCGTTTCTTGTTAAAGAGGAGAGGATTTACCGATCATCTGTTGTTGATCATAACTGATTCTACGAACCCTAAGCATCCTAAAAAATAAAATTTAAAAATCACAGTCACACGACGCCGATTTCCCTACTAAAAACGTGATGAAAGGCCGGTACACACACGCCTTTCCTCAGCGAAAAAATTCACTCAGAAAGGGGTTTGTCCCAACCTTTCATCACGTTTTAATACGGAAATCGGCGTCGTGTGACTTTAATGTTTGAATTTTTAGGATGCTTATAGCTCATAAAATCAGTCATGATCAAGAACAGACAATTGCAGAACTAATATTTGTAATTTCAATATGTATATTTTTTCATCTTCACCAGCAAAATTCAGCGCTCCCATCATTTTCTGTTACCCTTCAGAAAGGCAGGACGAAACCCCGTGCACTTGAGAACCGCATGTTTTAGTGTATCGCTGTCACCATGGCATGCGGCAGATAATGGGTATATGTCTTGGAATTTAGCCCTATACATCTGTGTTCTTAGCACTCCCGCTCTCGCCCAAATCAATAAAGAACTACCCCACGAATTATCAAACACATGTTTCTTGTGTCCTGTTTTTGTGGCCTGTAGATTGCTAAAGTTTATTTCTCTTGCATTCTTATCTTCAATATATTTCTTTCTGGCTTTTAAAGAGCAACTCTTAGGTGCCCGTTACAGGGTTGAGCGGCGTCGCCGTTGCCATCAGCGTAACGGCGCGTTGCATTTTGGGACGTTTCCCATAACGACATTACAGGTGACGCAACTCAACGCTGGAAAATGTTTCCGCTAAAGTTAGCGGGAAAATTTTAGCCTCGTGTCGTCACACGTGACGTCATTAATTCCGGGAAAAATTTTCAGCTAAATTTATGGGAAATATTTCGGCTATATTTAGCGGAGAAATTTTTCCGCTATATTTACGGGAAAATTTCATTGCTAAGTTTAGCTCGAAAATTTCCCGCAAGGTTGAGCGGGAAATATAACCTCGTCACGTGTGACGTCACGTGAAATTTAGCGGAAAAATTTCCTCTCTATATTTAGCGGGGAAATAGACGTCACGTGACCTCGACACCAATTCAGTTTTCCGTTAAATTTTGCAGAAACATGTTCGCTAAATTTCCCGCTAAAGTTAACGGGGAATTTAGCTATTCTAAAACTTTCTATTCCTGCATCATTGATCTAATTTTCTCACATGTCTTTTTAGTGCTCACATAAGGTCCTCTAATCTCCTAGTGAAGCATTTAGCAGATGATTGCCTCGGTGTAATTAAATGAATAAAGAATTGCATTATTATATCCTGCGATTTTTGTGCCGTTTTATTAACTCGCGGAGTTTCAGCATAGGGGTATTTTACCAGCGCAGTAGTTACGCTTTTTCTAGTGATTCTAACAATTCATGCTCAGTATAAATGTTCGCCGCCAGTGGTCGATAATCTAGCAGCACGCTACCTGAATGTCGCATTTTCAGCACGGCGCTACGAATAGGGCATAGAAGGCCCCAGATCCAGGCCAGCGAGCGTGTATCTATAGTCTGGCCGTGGTCCGCCATTCTTTTGGCACGCACTCTGAGCACCGTGACTCTGAGCATGTATACTGGTCACGAGGCCTGCGTCAGCGCTGGGGTTCAATCACACGCTTTGTATTCAAGAAATGGCGACCACCGATGTTGCTTGATGAGGTTTCGAAAGGGGCCTCTTGGAGTCGAAAACATGACTTACCCATCAGGGCTAGCGCACGGTCCACCTCTTCTCGAAGTATCGCGAGAGTTTGCCTCACGCCGGCTTCACCCTGAAAACGTGAAAGAAATCACGCTCATTATTCAAGTATCCTCCGGAGTATGTTAGAGACAGGATCCTGCATGTGTCGGGGGATGACTACAAATAAACGGAGATGTTCTTAAAAAAAATATGCTACTTTGCCATAAAAAAAAAAAAATTGTAGTCGGGGTAGAGTAGAGATAATGTTTGAATCGTTCGCAGTGGCGAGGGTTCGAGCTGGTTTCCATTCTGTATTTTCTGACCTCTCAGAAACTCTAGTATTCCTTTTTGCTGGAAAACACGGTGTGGATGTCAAATAAAGTGAATTAAAAATATTTGCATTGACTATGGACAAGCACAGTCCACTGCGCCAATGACTTCCCTTCACGCCAAGGCAAGCCATCTCTTCTGCAGTTGGGAGACGAGTCACGGGAATCGTTTTTTAAGCCGGCTCATACATCGTATACGAAAGACACATTGTTCGCGGCAGGGATGATCACAGAGGTTGTGGGATCGTTTGACCTTATACTATAGGCCCGATTCGATCAAGCCACGCTCCAGTCGTTCCCAAATTCACACAGCACAGCCATTTCAGTCAAACAGTTTATCAACTGACATTCCGTTACCCCAATTCCTGTTCTCCTCCGGTGGCGGCTGCAGCTGAACGGCTCCCTTCATGAATCAAGACCCTCTACTAAAGGCTCTCTATGAGTCGAGACTACCTTTACTAAAGACCTCCAATGAAGCCTCCCGATAAAGAGCCCATGGAGACTGTCCCTCAAAGACTCCTAACTCCAGACCCTAACTGAGGACCGTCAAATCCAGACTCTCAAATGAAGACTCCCAGCGAAGACTCTTTAGACCTTACATATCTGCTGTTTCCTTATATAGCCAGCCCAACACCGTTTGTCTCCCGTTCCCTCTCACTCCCACCGAGAATATGGTGCCCCTATAAGGTCATGGGCGAGCGTCGCGGCGCTGTTCTGGCGAGACATCCCGGCTCAGTATACCGTAACGCAAACCTCAACGGGTGTTCACCGGAAGGCAAACGGGGCATGCCATTTTCGGCGCTGTTTACGTGGCGGGGTTCAAAGGGTCCCACACTGGCAAGGAATGTCGGCTTTGGCACTGGAGACGTTGGAGGAGTCGACGAGTGTTTACAACGGCGGGGAATGCGGGCTTCGGCACCGGGCACGTGGAGGCAAACCCATGGGTTTTCCACAAGGTGTATTCTGCGGACACGCCTCAAGAATGTTCGAAGCATATTTGCTTCATACTTACGTATGATTAGAACATGTCTGCAGACAACTTTTATGACCAATGTAACAGGGCTATCATGCTAGGAAGAAACAGGCTTCAGACTATAGAAAGTTTTAGGGAACTGTTTTTGCACATCCGATACGGTATGCAATGGGCCCTCCGGTACGAACTGCGCATGCGCTACCGCAGAAGACTCGCACATGCGCAGTTCGTACCGGAGGTCCCATCGCAGCGTATCGAATGAGGCAAAAACGGTTTCCTAAAACTTTCTAGTGTCTGCACACTGTCTTTTTACAATGTGCCAGCAGTGTGCCCGCTGCTTTCAGGCTACGGTACGTTGCTATTCCGTACACACGTATTCTTGAAGTGGCCTCTAGTGACAGCTTGTTTTACGATATTCAACGAATTCAGTTCCCTATATGGGAATGCGGCGATGCCGTTGAACACGACTGTCAGATTTGCTTAGACTGCTGACACTTGCCGAATGAGAGGCACCTAACTAAACCTCGTTTATTGAACTGATAGACAACCGGTCTTAATTTCCGAGAAAATCATGCGTCGCTCGCACTGAGATCACATCAGCTCTCACTGTGGTGGTCTTGCTGTTGAGCACGTGTTATCCTGCAGGTGTACATTTTGAATCACCATACTTTTTTTAAACAAAAACAAACTGAGAAGACAACCAGCATTGTGCGATGGCATCACGCGCAAGACACGTATTGGATTCTTCGCCTAACTGCAAAACGATCAGAACTCTTAACAATATCTGGGGCTTCTTAAACGTCAGTAAACACGTATAGTATCGCCATTGCGCACTAAATGACCACTTATACGCCTACGAGGATGTACGATCGTGACGTGTACGAGTAAATAATCGTGGCAGTGTGCAGCTTGTATCTAAGAAGTTATGCATGTTTCTCCACGTGGCGGCGTAGTAATCAATCGATCGAGTCTCTGCTGAAGAATAACTCTTACCCCTGTTTAGAGCTTAATTATAGACGTTTGCAAGGATGGCCTCTGGTGCCGCCATCTTGCTTCTGGTGTGGGTAGATCGTATGATAGTCAAGCATTGGTGAGGCGCATCCACGGCCTCATCAATGCTTGACTATCAGACGATCCACCCACGCCAGCAGCAAGATGGTGGCGCCCATAGACCGTAGCGAGGGTTTGGCGATACTCTATCGTTCAGTTCCTTTTTCTGTATTGCTGGGACTGAAAAGTTGCTACCATTACTCACGTCGAGCTCATAATTGGAGTTATTATTTATATTTTAGAGCGGAGCTCTTAGGCGCCCGTTTCCGGCTAGAGCGGCGTCGGCGTCGCCGTCGGCGTCGGCGTAACCGCGCGGTGCATGATGGGTAAGTTTCCCGCCAAATTTAGCGGAAAATTTTTCCGCTAAATTTGGCAGAAATATTTCCCAGCTAAATTTAGCGAAAACATTTCCCCGCTAAATCTAGCGGAAATGTTTTCCTCCGCTAAATCTAGCGGAAAATTTCCCCACTAAGTTTAGCGGAAAATTGTCCCCGCTAAATTTAGCGGGAAGAAATCCCTCGCTAAATTTGGCAGCGGAAAAATTTCCGCTAACTTTAGCGGAAAAAATTTCCACTACATTTAGCGGAATAAATTCCCCGCTAAATTCAGAAGATTTTTCCCCGAATTTAGTGGGGACGAAATTCCTTGCTAAATTCAACGGAAAATTTTCCCCGCTAACTTCAGCAAAAAAATTCCCCGCTAACTTTAGCGGAAACATTCCCCCTCTAAATTTAGTGGAAAAATTCCCCACTAAATCTAGCGGAAAATTTCCCCGCTTTAGCGGGATATTTTTCCCGCTAAGTTTAGCAGGAAATTGTCCACGCTAGATTTAGCGGAAAATTTTCACCGACAAATTTAGCGGAAAATTCTCCCCTAAATAGGGGCGAGCAGGAGAGGAGGAGGGACATGGCCCCCTCTTCGTACTTTCCCCACCTCCTCCTCAAGAGCTGCGCTCTAATTCGGCGTCACAGGGAGTTGTAAACGGGTTTCATTTGTTTAGTATTTTTTCCTAGCGACTGACAACTTAAGCAATACCGGGCGTGGAATGCCCAGCTAGAGTGCTCTATTATCGCTCCAATATCTATCCATTAGCAAGAGGTGTTAGCTGATAAGTATGTGCCGGAAGACGAATCACGAGATGAGAAGCGTTAACGTTATTCATAGGATTTCGTTTTCCCGAGTTTATTTTTCTTGATTTTCGCAAAGTTTTTTTGGAAAGTTTCTTTTTTTATTTTTCGCCAAAAAAGTTTAGGTTTTTTTTTAGTTTATTTTTGTTAGATTCCCAATTTTATGCAATGCAAATATTATTTTACAGTGTTCGCAATTTTTTTAATTTTCAAGAACAAAATAAATGAAGTCCGGGTACCATGACCCGTTGTCCTAAGCAGCCTTGACGAGCTAAAAGGCAAACCCTTTGTGTCAGTAGTTCGGGATTTCAAAGGAAACTGAAGTTGCGTTTACTCAAAATCACTGACCCTGTGTTCTTACGAAGTTTATTTGTAAAACAGTCTTTTTTTGCTCTTTATTCTCTCGTTGTCACCTCAAAAGTTATTGTTTTTCGGACAAATTCGAGTTAACAGAACAGTTTCCGGTGAGTGTTATTTTTATTTTATTGATTCGAATAAATAGAGCCCTGATTGAAAGCCACTGCCCGTGCTTCCGAAGCTGTCAGCGGTGGTTTGCCCTCTTAAGTCTTCACTCGTTCCATGTCATCCTAACCTTTTCTCATCATCTCTTCAAACCTTCAGGGTATGGAACCTCATGTTGCTGTCGTTTCACTGTCGACTGCCCGTTCAACATTCCAAAATTCTCACATCGTCTTTAACTCTTCCGCTCACAACGTGCTTGATCTCAGCAGGTTGACGGAGCCGTCCCTCTGAGAAATCTGGAGCGTCTGCCCCCTCAAAAAGCACCTGGTAGAACCAATCGCTGCAATCCACGGAGCGGGTTCGGCAAACGACAGGGCTGCTAAGATGTTTCGACCCAAAAATGCCGGAGAAAATATTATTGTTGGTTGTCTATAAATTACGATAGCATTCATCTCGGACAACCTCAGGGGCGACGTCTAAGGTGAAGTCGAGAAAGACGTCCTAGTGGACGACATTAAGGACGACGTCTAGGATAACCTCTAGAACGACCTTAACGACGACCCCTAGGGCGACCTCAAGGACCTCTATGACGACCTCAAGGACGACGCCGAGGATGAGGTCCTAGAGGACGACGTGAGATATGACCTCTAGGATGATCTGAAGGACGCATCCTCTAGGATAACGTCTTGGTCAACGTCGAGGACGACGTCAAGGGTGACGTCAAAGATGACGCCTAGGACGACCTCTAGGACGACGTCGAGGACGACGACAAAGTCGTCAGGTTCTTCGAAGAGGATGCGAATGTGAAAAAATGCCAGAATGTGAGCTGAAATGGTCTACTGTGCGTTCGTACTGCGCGCATTAGGAAGCCAGAAAGTCCAAAAAATCCGGGGGGGGGGGGGAGTTGCATAAAGAACGCTATAGCATTGAAAAAACACTGTCCGCGCTGTGGTGCTGAGCATTTCAAAGTCACCACCCTACCTGCCACGGCGCAAACACCTTTTTTAGTCTAAACATATAAGCCACGTCATTCGCCGAGCACCTCAAAGAATTGCAGCGATTGCCTCCATTTGATCAAGGGCGAGGGTGTTCTTGGCTGCTGATTGGATGTGACGTCAGTACCTACTCGTAATCAACCAATGAGACATTTGGGGCCCGTTCGCAAATTCAAAATCGGCCAATATTTCGCTGAGAGCAGTCTCATAAACATACAGGTAGGGGAGAGTGGCCTTGCGGTCTCTGATGTGCTTGTCTTACCTAACTCTTTTATCCACCGCTCGATGTCCGCTTGTGTGTATGGCAAAAAAACAACGTGAGCTTTTCAAAGCGAAGCGCGGGTTGTTAATAGCTTGCAACGTTAAATTACAAACGACCACATTTGCAGCCTGCGTACGATCTCACCGCCGCGGCGCTCGTTTTGTAGCAGACGATGGCACTTCTCTTTCGGTCTGCGTTAGCAGACGACGTACGATGTTCTTTATTGCCCTCTGCGAATGACGCCTTCGTAGCAGACGAACCGGGCATCTCTTAGTGCTCGCGTTTCTTTGCCCGCTCCACGAGAGGCAAATAGATTCTGGTTCTTGAGCGACCCAAATCGGATCCCAGATTTCTTACAGTGCCATGGGACTCACATTGTGAGTCGCAGGCCCCAGGAAGGCGGGGCGTCCCACGAACACAGCCTTTGGCTCCAGGTGCCAGCGCCTTGACCATCATCGGTGCCGCGACGGACCTCCACCGCCTACGTAGACCTCGACTCCGGCCTCCCGACAGCTCTGACGATCTCGGGGAGAACTTCGATCTGCAGACAGACCCCAACCAGATATAGTACCTTCGTGAAACCTGGGTGAAATATCTGATTAGAGTCCGATGTCGCGACCA
>JAZHYW010005297.1:0-10383 GCA_037355805.1 Ixodes ricinus | reverse complement strand
TTACCACATGAAAGTACATCAGTATATATAAAGCACTCTTTTTTGGTGGGAGCACGATTACAGCGTCAAAAAAGAAACACAAGCCAGGCTATGACATTTTAATTTTATGTTTCCCCGTTATGAATGACAAATGTTTAGTTTCAAACCTGCAGTAGAGCTAAATAAAGGTAGAGACATGTGAGGCGAAATGCTAGCAAAATCGTGTTGACGGGCAACATTGCTGTAGCAACTGCCACTGGCATCATCGCAGGGCAGTTAAATGACGTTACCACTCTGATTCGAAAACTGGATTCTTGCTGTGCCGCACTGAGATGGCCAGCGAAAAATTGCGCACGCATGTGTTGATGGGTGGATTGGACGGTGGTGAAATCTGCGTGGGTGTTCGGATTTTTGGATGTATTTGTTTAGTCATACGAGTGCTGTGGATCATAACTAGGGTTCCGTGTTTTCAGTATATGCCGATAAACACCGAAAATTAACCCCTGCCACGGTTCTCTCTGAATCGGTGAAAACCGAAAAACTTCAGGCGAAAAAATCTTCCAATCCCGACTCTTTTTTCTTTTTTCTTTTTTCTTTGGTCTCGTTGATTTGAAAAACAGCCACACTTAACTGTCCCGGGAGTTTTTCCTATTGAAACCACATTCTTTGCTCTGTGTTCTTTCTCTTATCTTTACCAGCATTGTTTGAAAAAGTATTATAGTTTGCAATTATAAATTACAAAGATTTTCTCCGGTAAATATATGGTCGCTTTACAACGCAAAACCTGATCAACACTGATTTGTCTCAGCATTGAAATTAAACAGCTAAAAACACCGATTCGAAGGGGAAAATATAAACACCGATAAATAACCCACGAATTTGGAGAACAATAAATTCCAAAAACACTGGAACCCTAGTCATAACCTACTACGGCTTCCAATGCTTTATGCGGAGTTACGTGCTTTAGTTGTGGGCTTCTGAACTGTCGCCTGGCCTCCGATTCCCCGGTTGCTCTTCTTGACATGATGTTCTTCTTGCATACATGATGTTCTTCTTTCATGTCAATAAAGCTTTCTCACTGCCAGCAAATCCTACGAGTTCATGCGACGGCAGAGTGCTGAGAGCGATCTAGTGTTACGATGAAGCTGCTAGTTCCATTTGTTTAGGCTTTTTTGAGGAATATAGGTTGCATCCACTCGTGGCTTGCGGCTAGTACGTTTTGAAAACAGCCTGGATATTTTGCTCAGGATGAGGCATTTAAAGCACTAAAACATGCTATCGCAGATACTACTTCCATGAGGCTTCTTAATCTGAATGCTCCTTTTACCCCTCAAACTGACACTAGTGGCTGCGGTATAGGAGATGTATTTCTCCAGGAACATAACTACAGCATTGCGGCCCGTGGCGATCGAAAGTCATACTCTCACGCGGCTGAATGTAATTACACAGTCGGCCAAGAGGAGTGGCCATGGCTCTCGTATAAATTTGCCTGGGAAAGTTTGACATGTACCTTGGTGGAGCTACTTTTACCATCAGAGCGGTCATCAAGTGCTAACGTAGTTAAAAGACCTCAAAAGCCCCACGAGCCATCTTGTTCGCTGAGCTTTGGCTTTACAGAAGTAACATTTTTGAATCGAGTACAAACCGGGCAAGTCCAATGACGCAGCGAATGCCCTGTCGTAAGCCTCACTCCCTCCCCCCCCGACAAGCTGATAAAACAGCAGAATTTGTCGCAGTCACTGATGCGGAACTCTCCTGTGGTGTTATTGTGAGATGACACTGGTAGCTCAGAGCCCAGTAATCCTAAAAAATCGGCCAAAAGATTTCTCGATTCCTGAGTCAACCTAATCAGCTTGATAGAGACATTACAACTGGTTCGGTAGATGCCGATATGCACAGCGAAGATTTGCTACATACCCCAAGCAGACGAAGCCAACCAGATTACATCACCTTTCTGCGTAGTTGTACGCCGCACATTAAGACAGGCTTTCCTTTGCTATTTCCACGAAAGTGCATTCGCGGGCCCGTGGCCAGAAAACCTAGCAGAAGTTGTATCGTGTAGTCACTTGGTGAAGGATGCGTCAGGACGTGCTTGGCTACGCGGCGCTTGTCACCGTCCAACAACTCCAATCCCAGAGCGGCAAACCTCCTGGTTTGATGCAATCGATGCAAAGCCATTTTCCCTGGGAGGTTGTTGCTCTGTGACACACTAGAGCATGTCCCCTGCAGCTCCCAAGGAAACAGGTACCTCCTGGTTGTCGCTGACCACTTCTCCAAGTGGGTGGAGGAGCACCCGCTGCGCCAGCCCTGACTCCCAAGGCAATCTGGGACAAACTAAGACACTTTTGGCTGCTTCGGGTTCGGTTCCCAATAAATTACAGATAACGCATTTTGCTTCCCCAATAAGGTATTTGAGGACCTTTGCATGGCACTGGGCATCCAGCACAGGTCCATACCATCCCCAGGTCAACATAACTGAGAGGTCAGCCTCAAAAGCAATGCTCGTGGTATACACTGATAGACACAAATATTGGGACTATTATATTCTGGAAATGACTTTCGCAACCTTCACTACGGTGATTTGTGCGACAGGGCTCACACCAGCTCAACTGAACTTCAGACGACAGCTGAGATTTCCTCTTAAGAACAACCTTGTTGGTGCTAATAGTGGACGTCATGCCTCCTACACGCGATTTGTTCAGCAACATCATAACAGGGTCACTGGCGCCGTGCGGACCTAGCAAGAGAGTATCTAATTGGCGCACCTCGATTAGAGAATTCAGTATGACCAACTCAGGAGACCCTTAGAGTTTGTAGGAGCCCTCGCTCTCGCTCGGAAATAAACTGAACTGAAGCTTCCTAATAGAGCTCGTCAATATGTTTACTGTCTCGACTTGCAGGAATAATCAGGGGACCAATCTTACAGTACACCACCAGGGTGGGCCGTCTTTAGATCCAGCAGAAACAGTCCAAGCTGGCACTGAGAATAATGCAAAGTATTTTTTCGCAGACTATAATTCTTGCCGTCTTTGATGTACTGAATCTTCTTTATGCAATCAACTTCTTCGCTGAGGAGGTTTTTCTCTCCTCCGGACTCTTGATCTCTACCAGAGTTGACGGCACTCCATTTGCTTCTGCACAACATCAGGGCTCACCCCAACCAGGGTACAAGTGGATTAACTATGAGTCCAAACTTTTGGATGCTGCTCCCAGTCATCTTTTTATTTTTTTAGAGGCTTGTTCTTCACATTTCTTTCTATGCCGGGTCGCCTTGTTTCCTTGGATGTTTTCACAGTACATTAGCAGGACGTTTTCTGCCCATGATCGCTTTTTCCTAGGGACAAAGGTCTGTTCGGACCTTTCTCTCCACGCTGCCAACGGCTGCTGTCTTGAGAGATTGTTTCATGACTAATGGCTGCTGCTTTGTCAGCTTTCATGTCAAAGCAACATGTTCTTTGTATAGAACTGCTGTTCTGAAGGCGACAGATTTTGCCATGTGAACTTGTCTATTCTAAAATGCCCGATGTCAAGAAAAACAACGGTATGAACACCAAGTCCTTCATACTGCTTCACACAGCTGCTGTGACTAATGCCAACGAAGAAATCGGTGTCGGCAGCACTTATGGCGCGTTCACACTGGCGGTTGAGCAGCGTTTGCGAAGCGTTTGCGGATGCGGTTCGAAAACGGCCCTGTTCACACTCGAGCGGCGCGGTTGGCGGTTTCTCGGCGAACACGCATCCTTTCGGGGGTTTACGAGACTTGCGAGTGGCAACCCTGTTTTACAATCCAGAATCCACTTGTGTTTCCAATTCAAATCCAACAAGAAGCCACCCGCAAAAACAAGCATGGAACACCTCGCGAGCAGCAGTGATGAGGACCTCAGCGACGAAGAGGCTGCTGGTGTAGCACTAGTTGCAGTTGTTTTGGCGTCTCAGGGCAGAGATAAGCGCAAACGTCCCAGAAGATGGTGGGTCCGCCCTTGCTTCCATGAAAGAGACGAGAAGGGACAGGGAACGAGCCTCGTTCCCCTGTTGCGTTCGCGGGACGTGGAGTACTACCGCGAGTAAGTGATCTATCTATGTTCACATAACGTGTTCATAAAAAGGAAACGTAGTAGATCGAGAATAAGTATAACATTATTCTATCAGTTTCCTCAGGATGCCTCCCAGCGCGTTTGACACGATCCTGGGCCTGGTCCGCGACCGGATCAAGAAAGAGGACACGAACCTCCGGAAGGCCATTCCTCCAGACGTGCGCCTCGCACTAACGATAAGGTAATTGCGGGCAAAATAGAGAGAATGAAATTGATTGCCCGATGGTACGAAATCTAGGTAATAACTCCAACAATAATCGCACACACGCAAGTCAGTACGGATTTTTGACGCAACAATTCTACATCTAAGAAATTATACCATAAAACTGAGCTGTTGACGCAAAAGTTCGACATCCAAAAAACTAAGCTGTTGACGCAGATGCTCGAAATTCAAAGATACCGTAAAACCAAGCGGAATAATGATACCATCAACCTGTGCTTAAAATTGTGTACCAAATAGTGAGTCACGTGGAGGGTTTTGAAGAAACAAGTTATAACAGCTCGTTCGGCTGCAGGCTTGACGCAGTTATCCAATTTTCTGAACAGCTATGACATATTTGAATTCGCAAGAAGTTAAAAGTGTACTAGTGACTGAGAAGTGTCCCTCAGTGACTGAATTCTTATGTCATACAATCAGTAATGCCAACCACATGATATGTAAAGTTCTTGAACCATTGCTTTCAACATCTCTCTGTTTTCTGCCAAGATTTCTTGGTGCTGGGGAGACACTACGGAGCTCATCCTTCAACTTTCTGATCGGAAGGTCGACCTGCTGTGGAATTGTCTCCGAGGTGTGCACCGCCCTGTGGGAGGTGCTTGGGCCTCTTTACGTAGCCTGTCCGGAACAGCCTGAGGAGTGGAAAAAGGTATGCAATTTTTTACTCGAGCATACTAAGTGCCCCAAAATTATGCACTTGTAAGTAGCTTTACTCAATGTCTCTTTCGTACATGAGTACTTTGCAAAATTTCGTGCATTACGAAGGCAGTAAAATTAATTTTGTCATGCTAGAAGAGCTGAAAATTGAGACCTTTATGTTCTGAAAAAATTTACTAATTTCCTCAAAAACTATTGAACAGTGCAACATAGTATCTTAGAGATACATTTGGGGGAAGTATCTGTATTTCTGTATCAAAATAGATTTCCAGAATGTATCTCAGTAGCGAAATACTTTTACGAAGTATCGAGTGTAGCGCGGTACTCCACCAGGTTACATTTCTTGTTTAAAACTGGCTGCCACGGAGGGGGGTCCTGCTAGTGCAAATATGGCAATGGTGTAAAAGTTTCGTCTTTACCGTCCAGACGATGAGGAAGAATGTAGTAAACTGAAATGCAACAAAGAAATTACAAGCATCATGGACAAAGAGGAAGACAGGGTAAAAAAAAAAGGCAGTTTGGGGTAGACTCGCTATTGTGAAGCTATAGTAGTCCTCCAGCCCCATGAGGTTAGGCAGACAATGCTTTCTTATCCGTATAAGACAAAGTCGCTCTGATAGAATAGACGATAGGATGGAGACTTGGGCGAGTTGGTTATTCACGCTTGGGTGAAACAGCGCACAAGACATTCACTCACAACAGGCACACAAAGAAAGCACACGTACACAGCACTGTGTACGTGTGCTTTTTTTCTGTACTCCTGTATCTGTATTCTCGGACATTTTTGCTTCTTTCGCGGAAGTGTCTCTGAAATATCCCGATACAACCAAACCGAATGCATTTAAAAGTGACAAACACGAAAATTGGGCAAAATTCTTGTATGTATTCTCGTACGCTTCAACTCTCATGGGATTTTGAGGAAACTAAGACACTACTGGGGATCTATTTTGCCACAGGTCGCTGCTGATTTTGAAGACAGATGGAACGTCCCCAACTGCATCGGAGCGATTGACGGGAAACATGTTATCATTGAGTGCCCAAAGCTATCTGGCAGCCTTAACTACAACTATAAAGGCTCCTTCAGCAAGTCGCTGCTGGCCATCAGCGATGCAAGATACAGGCAAGTTTTGAGTCTTTTATTGCTAAAGCAGGTGATTTGAAGACAAATCGCCCAATGAAGGGTACGTAAGCAGTTTCAAGTGAAAGGTGGGAAGACTTACGCCAAAAAGGACACTTTGCGTGTACGGCTGTTTTCATCTGTTATTGTAATACTTGACCTCCTTTGATGTTTGCTGAAACCATTCCCCATTATGGTGCAATTACAGCATACACACATACACATCTCTGTGCATAAAACCTTATGCAGTCATGTTTATGAATGTAGAGTATGTTACCATGAAGTACAACTGTTGAACTCTTGTTGATTCCTACCGATATTTTGCAAAACTGCTTTTAACACAAACATAATGTACTGAGGCTAGCTCGTAGCACTTCCTGTGATGCACTGCTTAGTAACGGAAGTGCATCACACGAAGATCCACAATCATAAGAAGAAAGCGTGGAAGCGCTCAGTCTCGAACCTCCATTCCGCCGGCATTGAAACCGAAGTTGAAAGCTCCGTGCTGACGGTGCACATGAGGGAAGTGTGGCTGTGTAGAATATCTGCACAATACTTGTTCACAAATTGTGGTAGTGTGTGCAGGGGGCAAGGGGAGAGAACAATCACATGCTTGGAAGGAAACTGGGAGACGCAACGCACCATGGTCAGATCTGGTGTATGTGACAGCAAGAGACGCTAGCTTCGGCTTGCACCCCCACTCGAGGTTTAGCTTTGGCGGGTGCAAAGAAACCCTCCCCCCCCCAGCCTCTTGTCCAGTGCACTACACTGCTGGGAGTGAATTTCGACAGCCACCCGAGCTTTACAAGCTGCATAAGGGAAATTGTAGCGAAGGCACGACGGAAACTAGGCTCTGTAGCCCATGTTGTACACATTATGCCGCCAAGAGCATTGATACTACCTCGTCTAGAGTTTTGCTCACCTGAGTGGAGTTCCCACCAGGAATCCCTTCAACAAGCCCTGAAGGGTGTGCAGCGCAGGGGTGCTCATACACTATACAGGCAGCTGCCTCAAATAATACATTCTGTGTTAATAGTACCTTTCAATTTCAGGTTTCTCTATGTTGAAATAGGACACCACGGCAGTGAGAGCGACGGGGGAATTTTCGCCCGCAGCCAGCTTCAGCAGCGCATTAATTGTGGGGAGCAGGGGCTGCCTCCTCCAGCAGCCGTTGGAGAGGAAGGGGACCTGCCATACTTCTTGCTTGGAGATGAGGCCTTTCCCCTAAAACCCTACCTCATGAGGCCATACCCGAGGAAAAGTAAGTAATGTGTTGCTTTGTTTCATGTCTAACTTGGTCTATATCTTGCTAGGAGTCGAAATGCGTTACGAATGAAGACACATTTAATTGCGGATCAACATAAATTGTTTGAGAACCTGCTAACCCCTGAACGTAACCTAAATTTGTAAAAAGAAACATGTTGGACACTCATGCTGCTGACAGTTGCTTCTAACGACAGCTGATTTCGGTCGCCATTATAGCCAGCTCATTAATAACCTCATGAGGTTTGTTGGCTCATATCGTATGCTACACCTTCCCCCAAGGATTATAACGGCAGCGGCATATCAGATGTAGACGTGGTAGGGATCAATTCAACTTGTTTCGGCCACGAGTGCATAGCACTCTTCTTTATGTCAGTGAAGCGACGGACACTGTCAACTAAATTATTACTGTTGACTGATGTCTGTAATGTTACTGAGCACTATTTGCTCGCATGACCTAAAAGCTCCAGAAATGGACGAACCCTCAAGCCCTTCATCCCTGCAATGTGCAACATTTGAAGTTTAAAATAGAACGGAAACGAAATTTCAGCGCCCATTTGTTTCTTCTGATACAGACCATGTTATAGGAGCACCCCGTCGTACACATCAATTCTTTGTTTTTAAATGCTAGAAAACTAATTTTAAAACAAATAAAACGATTGCCAGATTGCACGTGGCGGAGTCTCTCAAACTATCCGAACCTCGAAAACAACAAGAGGGTTAGCCAGATTGGGCTGCAGTGTGGGGCCCGTGTCGTCACAGGCCCCACATGCAACTTCACACTACCGTAGTTCAGGTGCTTCCGCTTAGAGACGTCGCAACTATAGTTGGTGACAGGTGAAGTGCACAGTGGAAGCTCTGCCTCCACCGCAAGCTTTTTAGCCGTCGTGGCGCGAGCATGCACACACACTCAAAGCTCGACGGAAAGCATCGAGCACATTCTGCAGGCTGATCCACCGCTGCACTTTTAACCTGTTGCCCAATATACTGTCTACCATCTTAAACCCTTGCTTACTGTGTCCAACCTTGACCATTTGCGGTGTTCATGCTTATGGAGTGTGCTCGCTTTCACAAGCGACGAACATGCACACTGAGCGGTGTATCTGTAAACATTGCAAAGGCGCACAGGATGCTTTCATGTGTACACTTAGTTCAAACAGATTCATTGGTTCTTTCAAAGTGATCGAAACAGTATCAAAAAATGATACACTGGGACCACCGCGCCTCACAATTGCTTTACGAAACTACTTGTTGCATTGCTTGTCACATTGTGTGCAGTGCAGGCTTGTCTCAGTCTCTTTTGTTACGCTGAGCACAACCAACTGTGAGAACCAGGTTTAAAGATTGCCTTCATGTTGCACACAGATGTGCATATGTACTCCGATTGCTTTCTGCATTCGGGACGTATGGGCAGTACAACAAAGTGCGTATAGTTTTTAAAACAGGTAGTGTGAACAAAAATGAAAGGAAACGTTTCCTTTGTGTTGTTCTCATGATTCTTGTCTGCCTGACAGGTAAGACTTGCTGAAGTTAGGCTTGTGGACAGTATTTGTGGTCTGTAAGGAGTGACACCACAGAGACTCATGATTAATAGGCAATAGGTTAAGAAATTGGTTATTATTTTGCAGGCCTCATCCCAACAACTGAGGAAAGACAGCAGTCTGCAGCTCGCCCTTCGACCAGCGCTCCCCAAGCTGGCGACCCAGCAGACGAGCAACTGCCGGACAACGACGCTGGAGACCTATCTGACAGTGATGAAACCAACAGAAAGGAGCTGCGGCGTCGGCGCAAGATTTTTAACTACCGCCTCAGTCGTGGCCGGAGAGTAGTAGAAAATACCTTCGGCATCCTTGCCCAAAAATGGCGCATCTTGAGAAGACCCTTCCGAGCCAACGAAGAAAATACAGACAAGATTGTTGCGGGATGCGTTGTGCTCCATAACTTTCTTTTAAAGGATTCAGAGGTATCAGCCACATCGTACTGCCCTCCCGGCACAGCTGACCATGAAGACTGGGAAGGACGGAGCGTCAGTGGCAGTTGGAGGGGCGATACCGACAATCAGAACGCCACACTTCAAGCCCTCCCCAGAACTGGCTACAATTCAACCAGGCATGTTCCATTTTCCTCACTGTGTTACTTTATCCGTGCTAAAGTCAATCTCGGGCTAGTATTCGCAGCAAATGTAGGACTTGAGACTCTGTTGACAATTCCCATAAGAATTGCCATCTCTAGTAATTAAAGGTGTGCAAATAGTGATTTTTGTAACCGAATCGAATAGTGATGAAACCAAACCAAATCGAATACTTTTTTAATACTTAGTAGAAATTTTATAATTGCAAGTCTATGTCGTTCTAAACATTAGCTCAAAGCCTCACTTCCAGTGCAAACTTTATCTTTGATAGCAAAAGCATGCACGAACAGCTAAATCGCAACGGAAGTCATCGAGTGTTTGCTGGAGGCGGAGCTTCTACTGCACTCTTAACCTTTCACCGTCTATGGTGTGGCTGTTCTATTTACAGGGAAGCCTACAGGGTGCGGGCAAAGCTCACCCACCACTTTGTGAACGGAGGAGCAGTCCCCTGGCAGGACACCATGGTCATGGGACCTGGTGGAAACTAATGAAAAGAACTGCTGTTACAAGTGATTTATTCGTTCCTAGTTCAGGACTCCTCTTGCCTATAGATGGCTTGCATTTGTGCTGAAAAAACAACATTTTCTATTTCGTGCATTGTCTGCAACTGGCTACGCTCATCAAGAGATCTCAGCCGACCAGCGATTGCCATGCTAAAGTGATGAACAACGTCCTGGCTGTTCTCGGCCCTCCTGGTGCGCCTCTCTTGAATGGTCTGCAGTAGGCCGACACAGGCACCGATGGCGTCCTGCGTACCAGAGCCGCTCTCTTCTGGCCTGGTATAACAAATTTGTGTGAAACAAGCTCAGAATAACTACTTTCTAAATTGCTTACCTTGACTTGCTGGCAGGTGACTGACGTGCCCGCCGTTGTTCGTTTTGCCTGCATTTGTACATACGAGTTTTATTTTCTGCATGTCTTTAGG